>MU788963.1:70649-99253 GCA_026770625.1 Nicotiana glauca
AATGCAAATCACCTATTTTAACTTAAACCAAATAACAACAATGCAATAATGCATATATATATTTTGTAGTTTTCTTCTAAATATTTTGTGGCCAATTAATTTGGAAATGCATGCAACACGTATTTTTTGTATTTTAATTAGTTTAAACAAATAAACACACATACAAGGTTCAAAAGAAAAATAACACCCAATCGATTCAAAATGTGATATCAAAACTATTTTATCTTATAATTTTGGGAGTAATCGTCGTGAGAGCAAAAATCACGTGCTCACATTGATAACTAGGGATTCTAGTCTAGTTCATGCTCCTTTTTAGCTTGAGTTATGGACAAAAATATGTATAAATATTCCCAAAAGCTAACTTGTGGTGCTTGCAGTGTTTGGTCAAAAGGAGACAAGAATGTCATAACCAGCTCAAAAATGAGTGAAACATGCACAAGTTCAACAGCCAAGTCAAGCAGTTCTACAGCAAAAACCCCCCGCGGCTGCAGAAGATCCATCGCGACTGCGGTTCTTTTATTGCAGTCCACAGTGGCATGGTTTCAGAGAGTTGACATTTTTGGAATTCAAGCTACCATGGTCCGCGGTGATTTTAAGCGGCAGCAGTGCCTCCACCACGACAACGGTCAGTTTAATGCTGTCCGCAGAGAAGGAGTTCAGAGAACCTATAGTTGAACCAAATATTGAAGACCGCGGTCCGCAATGGATTTTATGCGGCTGCGGTAACCTCACCGCTACAGTGATCCATTTATCGATGTCCGCAGTACATCCGTCAGGGGCATTTTTGTCTGGAAAATTTAGCTGTGTATAAATACTACTTTTTCAGATTTTTAGGTCATCTTACGTTAGCTGAGTACGTGAAACGCCGTATTTGACTATTTTGAGTAATTTTGTAGCTTACTTAGCAATTAATCTTAGTCTCTTAGCTTGTAATTACAATTTATGGATTATTCTTCATCTCAATCTATGATTTCCTCTGCAATTATAAGTAGCTAAACCCATTAGCTAGGGTTGTGGCTCAACCCTAGTGTGGGTATTTAATGGATCTTTTATTTTAGGGATTAGATATTTATGGGTGATTGTTATTTGGCCTGATTTATGCTTTCTATGTTGAATTAGTGGTTGCAAACACTAATTTGTACCTTTTTGACTTTAGCTCTTCTTGAGAAAGAGAGACTAAGTCAAGAAATTTTAGGCCAACAAGGAATTAGGGTGTATTTAAAAGATTGATAGCCCTAATTAAAGGTTAAATCTAGAGATAGTAATACCCGACTTAAGCCAACATTGCTTGCACAATTTCAACACCTAATTGGGCTTGAGAAAACCAATTAGGGCAAGGTCATTCTTATTACCGAGAGGTGTAGAGTGAGTATCTTAGTGCATTGGCTATATCATGATCTCAACTATAACATTATTGCCCTAAGTTCTAGATCCTATTAGATACTCACCTAGGAGTAAGTCACTTCCCTAGTGCCTCTTTACACATTTAGAAAATCCTACAAAAATATCTACTTAGCTTAATTTCGCACATTATTAGTATAAAATTAGAAGCAACAAACAAACAAGAATGATTGGAAGTGAAATCAAAAGCACTACACATTTCTAGATTAAATAGGAATCCAAATCCCAACATTGTATTAGCTCCATGTGGATTCGATCCCGACCTTCTCGGGTAAAAGTTGTATCGACCGCTCTTGCCACACTGTAGTGGTGTAGGGTTGGACCCGATCACCGTGCACATATTATTGTTTCATTATTTTGTTGATTTTGATATGATGTTCATTATGATCCTTCATTGATTCTTCTTTATTGGCTTATTGTTAGAATCTGATATTCCCCGCAACATGTCCCCTTCCCACCTTATGCTATTGATTTCCATTATTATGTTTCTGTCTATATATGATGTATCTACACAGATATATGTGCTTGTCGTGTCCAAGCCTTGTCACTACTTCGTCGAAGTTAGGCTCGACACTTACTCAGTACATGGGGTCGGTTGTACTGATACTACATTCTGCACTCTTTTGAGCAGATTTCGATACTGGACCCGATAAGTAACTGAGGTAGCTGCCTTAAGTCTAGGGAGACCAAGGTAGATCTGCTGGCATCCGTAGAGCCTGAAGTCCCCCTTCCCTATTTTAGCTTTCCACTTTCTCATTTTCTTTTCTAAGAACAGTTGTATTTTTTTCTTCAGACCAGTATTTGTAGTAACTCGTATATGTTTGTGAAGTTGTGACACCAGATCCGTGGGTAGACTGGTAGTGGATTATTTGATCATGCTAAAACTCTTCCACATTTATCATCTGCTTAACTTCAGTTTTGGCTTATATTTGTTTGGATTGAATGTTAAAAGTGTAGAACTTAAATAGTTGGCTTGCCTAGCTTTTACGAGTAGGCGCCATTACGACTCCCGAGGGAGGAAAATTCGGGCCGTGACATGCTAAGAATACCATGAATGGTCTAAGTAATCATGTTAGTTGCTTCAAACTCCACTATGTTGGGGTCCCAAATAATCCATATTCTACCTTTTGAGATATGTGCATAGTTTGTACACCATCTCCAGTTTGCTGCAATCTTTTGTATTACTGTGTTAGCATTTTCTTCCTTTACTCTATTTTTTAGTATAGCTATCAGTGCTACATCATTATTTACAATGAACTTCTTTAATTCCTTTTTCTTATAAACTTTATTTACACCCCTCACATTTCATGCTATAAATCTCATTTATTTGGTTGTTTGGATTTTTGATCTCTAGTATCTCCTTGGTAACTACATTGACCTTTCTCCACAGTTATGTCAGCTATCTCATAATTGAGTGGACTAAACCCGTTCACAACATTAATGTCACCTTTATGTTAGCAGTCTACTTTTAGGTGCAGATTTTCTCTTAGCTAGTTCCCAATCTGGTAATTGTTCAGGCTCGGTATCCACTACCTTGCTTGTCTGTGTTACACTGTTAGTTGGGACATTGTTATCTTTCCCAGACTTCTCTAGTTCTGTTCTTCTCTTCTACTCCATCCTTGGTTTTTGTTGTTTTGGTATACCCTCCATGACTGTATGTCTTACCCTACAACTTTTACCAACCTGGAGGTAGGTGTGGAAATATTCAGGTATCCAATCGTAGTCAATTGGTTGCTCGAAAACTTTGCCCTTGGTATCCATAAACTTTATAACCTTAGGCATCTCTTTTGTAACATCCATTTCTACCAATAGCCTTGCATAGGAAATCCTCTCAACTTTTTATGTGCATTCATCTGTATATAGTGGAACTCCTAAGCCACTTTCAATCCTACTAAGTGAGTCCATGCTCAAGCAATTCAATAGCAAGTTGGGAAGTTTAACCCATATATGAATAGTTTGTAAAATGTCCTTGCTAAAGTAAAAATTAGGCGACCATGGTTTAAAAATTATAAGTTTGTTTCTTAACGTATAAGGTTCAGACATCAACACAACATCCCTATCCTCCACACCATTGAGTTTTACCACGAAATAGATATCATTATGGAAGTAGATTTTTGGTTTGCTAACAAAATTCCATTTTGCGGCAATAAATCGATCCAAAACACATATTGAGGGGAATCACCCACAACATATAGTACAATTGCATGTTTCCATTTCATAGTTTCCCGCTCAACCTCCCCATTATCTAACTCAACAATTGTTTCACCATTTTGGACCATCGAAGCAATAAATTTGAGGTTCATACCTCTAGACGCCAAATTGTTACTAGCAAATAGGTTCACCACTCCTTCGTATGTGTTTCATCTAGTTTTTTGTGAATTTGAACATCTAGCATCGTAGCTAGCTTCATTGCTTCCGTCAGCTATGTCTCCTTCCTCTGTATCACCTTTTCAACCTCAATTTTCTCTGTAATTGGAGTCTTCTCCAGCCCCTTCACAGTTTGGCTATGCTCACCTTAACTAATTGGAGTTGATCTAGCTGAATTCACTCCATGCAAAGTCGGCCATGTCTCGTTTGAGATCTGCAATTATTCCATTGAGCTCGGCAGTTTCTGCATGTCTTCGGCTCTTCGATTGTTCAATTACTAGTTCCTTAGTTAGATTTGTGATCAGGATTACTCTCTTTGGTTAATGGAACATTTACAACATTTGCTTTATACAATTTTATTATCTTTTTTACTGAATATTTTAGTATAATACTATGACTTATCTCATAGTATAGTATTATTTTCTTGAAAAAGACATTATATAGTTGTATCTTACTAGGACTAAAGAAATATTTAGAGCACAAGTTTCATATTTTGTACTATTAAGACTTTACTGGAAAAAAATTGAAAATTCGAGAAAAATCAATATTGAAAAACTCCGAAACCATTGGTTTGATTTGGTAATTAAAAAATTCGAACCAGCCCGACCTACGTATATCCCTAGTTACCATGTTGCACGCATACAAAGAGTTTTTGGCCAATATTGTCCCTTATCTTTGAGAGTAAGTCTATTTTGATCCCTCAAATATAATTCTAAGCATATTTAGTCTCTTAAGTATGCTAAAGTGGCGCATCTTTAGTCTCACTGACAGAATGTGTTCAAAAACTAACGGGGTTGGTTTCGGCACTCACCGCCTTTTTATTTTATTTATCAAAAATATTTTATAAACCAACACAAGCTAATGGTACAAAATTGATAAATTTAAGATTTTAACATTGAAACTTCTACTTTTAAAATTTTCGATTGATTTTTCCAAAAAGAGAAGTTAAATTTTGAAAATAATAGAGCTGCAAAGATAACTTCTATGCATATTATTGAAGCAAATGAATAACTAAATTGTATTATAACTTTTAGCCCGCATCAGAAACTATTTATATCTGATAGCTGAAAAAGTATATAAATTTATATATTTTTTGTATATTAACATACAAAATGTATATAAATATACAAATTTTATATATTTTTACGAATATTATTTTTACAGCGGCTATACAATGTTATTTTCTCATTGGAAACTGGCGCACCAAAGGGGATATTTTCAAGATCAAAATTGTAGAAGATGTTATCTAAAAATGAGGAAGTAAAGTGATAATTTGCGTTATCCAATAAAAGGAGAGGAAACGTTTTGCCAGAGCAGAAGATTTGATTCATGAATCAGAGTTGGTTAACGCCGTTAGTTTTTTAACACATTCTATCAGTGAGACTAAAGGTGCTCCACTGTAGCATAAGTAAGGGACTAAATATGCTCAAGATTATATTTGAGGGACTATAATAGATCTAGTTTAAAAAATAAGAGACAATATTGGTCAAAAACTTCGCATACAAACACAATATATCAAGATTGATGTGACAGTATCATTTTTTTTTTGGTTATGAGACACGCTATACAACTGATGGTGGAGTCAAGATTGCTTTTGCCAAAAACTTTACAAACATTATGTATATCATTTTCTTTGAGGGAAAAAAGATAACGTGTATTTGTATAATAAACCGGCATTGGTTAAAAATAATAAATAAAAGTAAATTGTTATAATAAAATAAAAGAATAAAAACAATATTGCAAATAAAGAGAGAAGGGAAATTCTTATTGAATTTGGGATGAATACAATAGAATAGAACCCTCTATTTATAGTGAGAGTGTGACTTAGCCACTAAGTAATAAACCCTAGAATCTCTCTAAATATAGACATCACCATAAATAAAATTCTATTTAAAACACTCACCCTTGAATGTCTATTCAACAGATAATGTGCCTCTTTAAAACTTTAACTAAAATAAAATCAGTGTGAAAAAAAATTTCTAGTAAAGGAAAAAGAGTACACGTGTCTAATCATACGCCTTTTGGTTGCCTCATTAAAAACCTTGCAAAGAAAATCTAGTGGGACAAAACCTTATAAGGAAAAAAGAGTGCAACACGCATTAACTCCCCCTTATGAGAGCATCAATTCACATCTTTGAACCTTTGCATTCCAATCTTGTGCATTAGCTTCTTGAAGGTTGACGTCGGCAAAGATTTGGTGAATAAATCCGACATATTAACTCCAATAAATATGTTGCACCTTGAAAGTCCTCGCTATCATATTATCATTCTTATAGTTATAGAAAGATACCTTTGTGCACAAATTGCACTTAGGATGTGGTCATTCATGACCAAATAATTCTCCAAGAATTGCATATGCTATCAGCATTTTAAAGCGTTCATGGATTGCCATATAAGTATAGTCAATAAGCCATATAAATAGACTCTAGATTTTCATCAAGTTTGCATGTTATGCCAGACATATAAGATACATAAAGGTGATAGCACACACCATTGACTTTATACTTTTAAGTGTTTGAACTGTAGGTCCAAAACCACTTGTCTTTCATATGAAACCAAATTTTACTTGAATTATTTCTCCAGACTTAAGATCCTCATATATATTTAGTGTTATAATCAATGTCATCGACAAACATTTTATATCGGTTCCAACCTTCTTATTTTTCATAAAGACATAACACAGAGATCTCTTCATTCATATACTCAGGTACCTGAATCTCTCATGAAATTTTATGAAGTGTTATTTCATGTGATCTTCTAGATCATTTGCCTCCTTTATTATGATCATTTGCTTATCTTCTTTATCAAGAAGTTTATTTGAAACTGATTGTCAATACGCTTTAATCGTACCATAGACTTTGTTCTTCTAGGACTTAATAGGAGCATTTACAATGAGAATATAGTTACTTTCTTTGAATCAACAAATGCGTCTGGCATGCTTTGCAATATATTACAAATGAATTATCCTTTTATCAACTTCAAGTTCATATTATTTTATTCGAAGATCTAGATGTACACATGATAATTCTTTCCACGTAACTTTTTCTCAACTGTTTATCATGGCTCCCGCTCATGTTATAATAAACTAACTTGTTTGCTCAACTTTGAAAATCCATCTTTGTGCGTTATGGTGTTAATTAAAATATACATTGCACATCAATAATAATAAGATGGAATTATTTGGCTCTTGACTCTGAATCACTTGTGAGGGGAGAAGTTAATATACGTTCGTATATAACATATATCAAGCTTATATATATAACTTTGTTCTCATAATAAATAGTGTAGCTATTAAGTGGAGGCGCTCTATAAATCATTTGCTAAAACAATTATGTTGTAAACCAACTTATCAAGATGAATGCCTTGAATAAAAATCTGGAAATTATGCTCTAAATTAAATTATTGAGAAAGTTACCTAGCAAACACCATGTTGCGGGTTAATAATAATCGCACATGCAACCATCTCATAGATGCATCTTATGTGGTATACATGGCAAGTGAATGAGCTCATATTCACCTTTGATATTTCCAGCATTCATGGGATTCAATCCCAATTTTAGTTGAATATTAATTAATGAGAACAAGAAATATAAGAGAATTCATAAAGAATTTTCTAGTTCTTTAGAATTTACCCATGTGAATTCTCTATGATTTTTGCACATCATACTTCAATTGATATAGCTAAAACTAGTTATGCCAATCGGATAAATTATCAATATTGATAAAGTTCAGGTTTACACCATGACATGTGCAATTATCAATAAACTCCAAGTTTATTATGATACGAGCTTTATATCAATAAACATTCACTTTATTTTGGTATTCTTTTATTTGTGTAGTACAAACTAAAGAATAAAGCGGATAGTTTATCACATACATATTATCCAACTACAAGGTGTAGTAATAGGTGATATTAAATCTTTCCTTTATTTATAATCAACCGCTTTTCCGTATACTTTGGAAACTGAATAAGTTTCTTTGGGACTTACTACAACACAATACTTTATTGGTAATCAATTGTGTTTCTTCAAAATAGTAATAATTGGCTCTTCCAGAGCTCTCAATTAATTTGGTACTATCACTTATTCATCAACATCCATATGATGAATATCTCTTTTAAAGAGAAAGTTATATCATTATGGTTATGGTCAAAATTATATGCAAGATATGTTTCTTGCATTAATGTGATTCATTAATAATCATATTACCAAATTATTTTGGCATACAATAGGTACATGACCAGTGATCACTCATGCCATAATGATGATATTATTTTCTTATTTCATCTCAAACCTCCCTCTAGAGGTGAGTATGGTATATTTACTACCACTAGCACATTCATATTCTTTCAAGAATGAATATATATTCATAAATCAGATGTTGTCACATTCACATCATGAATGGACCATAATCATCTATATGTGCTTTGTAAAATTTCATGTCAAATCAATGATAAATATTACTTTCATAAAGTGAAGGATTATTTTGAGAGTCCTTATTATTCTCATTATCACAATGATGGCGATTATAATTTCGTCTATTGCCACGTCCACATCCATGGATACCTTCACGGTAATAATTTTGTCTTCTTTCAGACTTATCACATATTGCTATCACATTCTCTTAAGGAAATGAGAATGAAACAAATTTAATGGGACGGGTTTTCAATAGTTTGCCCACAATCATAGATGAATTTGATCATGACAGGGCATAGAAATTTTACCACTTTAGGTAGTTGTAATTTCTTACAAACTCCATTAGAGTTATAATCAAACTTTGTTGTCTTTGCTTATATGTAAAATCAAATTATAGAATTTCAAGAATTTAAAAGAGAAAAATTAAGTAAAATACTTACCTTAAATCCAAAATTTAATCATGAAGGAAGTTCATGGAACAATTTACAATCATTATGCTCAATCCCAAAGCTTCTACCCAATTCGTTAGAGTCTCGTGCTGATAATGTGTTATAAAATAATAAAAGAACAAGAACAATATTGTAGAGAAAGAGAGAAGGGAAATTCTTATTGAATTTGAGATGAGTTACAATGGAATAGAACCCTCTATTTATAGTGAGAGAGTGACTTAGACACCAAGTAATAAATCATAAAATTTCTCTAAATAAAAATATCACCATAAATAAAATTCTATTTATAACATAAATATTAATATGATAAAAATTTAGTTCTTTGAAAGTCTACAGATCCTGATCTCGGGTACAAGCTAAATTGAGGCAATAGCCTGATGTCACCCGCATATTTGATGTACATAGTGATGGCAAAATCATTAAAAGAAAATAGTTATTTACCCACATTATCCGTTAAAAAGGTACTTTTTAAAAATGGATCAAATATAAATAAGAACCATATTATCGAGTTAGAAAATGGATAACCAATGGATAATTAATTGGTTTAACTTTTATATTTGTAAAGCCTCAAATTAGAGATTCCTCAAGTTTAGAAAACTAAGAATTCTTCTAAAAGTGGTCATATTCAAGAAGCCATGAATAATATGGATATCCATATTATCCGTTGGTTAACCTGTTTTGTCCGTATTAAATATGAGTTGGATCGGATAATTAATTATTTATTTTTTATATTACCCATTTTTAATCTACCCATATCCGATCTGACCCGCCCGTTTACACCCCTATGTGTACGCTATTGTATAAAATGAGCAACTAAATGGTAATTAAGACATGAGGCTTCCGTATTCCAATCATTGGCGGAGCTAGAGGACGGAAGGGAGTTTTGCCGAAAAATTATCCTATGTAAATATAAGGTTAAATTCTTTTTACGTATATATAGATTAGATGGCATCTTTTTTGTGTTGCTTAGCTTACTTAAGAGTTAGGGGACTAAAGTGTAGTTTGTAGAAGTTAGGAGTAAAAAGAGTAAGAGAGATATTTTAGTATTGGTTAAAAGAGTCGGTTACTTGTATGTAATAGTGATAACGAACATTCTTCAATGAAGAACTCAATCTTCATCTTCCTTCTCTCTTCCTCTCTCAACAATTCTCTGTGATTCTCAATATAGCTGTTGTAATGTGGTAATTTGACATGGTATCAGAGCAGCGGTCACTTTAATTGTGTAGATCTGAAGCTTGCTCCAGAAATTGAAGCTCAACAATGGCGGACAACGAGGTCGATCGATTACCTCACAATCATCCTCTTTTCCTTCATGATTCTGATATGCCTGGAACAGCATTGATATCGCTGAAACTCACAGGGCCAGAAAACTATGCGTTGTGGAGTAGGGCGATGAAAGTTGCGCTCATGGTGAAGAACAAGTTAGGGTTTGTGGATGGAAGCTACCGAGTAGCACAGTATCGAGTGAACTAGTACCGAGTATAATGTATGCTACGAATGCAAGGAAGGTTTGGGATGAGTTCAAAGAAATATTTGACAAGGATAATTTGACCAGAATTTATCAACTTTGGACAGAGATTGCGACACTTAGACAAGGTACGGATTTAGTTACCTCCTATTTTTCAAAGATGAAAGATCTGCGGGATGAATTGGACATATTAGCACCTTTTCCTTCGTGTGATTGTGAAGAATCAAGACCATATGTTGATCACTTGGTGAGACAGAGGTTATTGCAATTCCTCATGGGACTAAATGAGAGCTATAGCCAAATAAGGAGCAACATTCTTCAGAGGAGGCCAGTTCTTACTGTAAACCAGGCATACTCAGTTGCAGTACAAGAGGAAAGTCAAAGAGCATTGGGAGTAGTTGAGACAAACAAGGATCCCTTGACTATATTTGCAGGTAGGGGACAGATGTTCAAAGGAAAAAAAAAACCTGGGATGATCTGTGAACACTGTGGATATAAAGGCCATCTAAAGGAGAATTGCTATAAAATCATAGGCTATCCAGCTGATTTTAAAAGCAAAAATAAGGGACAATCAGGTAGATACAAACCTTATGCTAACAATGTAAATGCAGAAGGAGAATCAGATATAAAAATGCAGATCCCAAGAAACTTCATGATACAGGAACACTACAAACATTTAGTCAATCTACTGACTAAATCCTCTATTGGAGAAGAATCCATTGCTGCAACAAGTTCATCAAACAAGGCGGGTATAGTATCACTGTTATCTAATGTGTCCAATAGCAAGGTGTATGATTGGATAATAGATACAGGTGCATCACATCACATAGCCTTCTGCAAGGAAGTGTTAGAAAGTCTTAAGGAAATTGAGAAAGGAAACTATTGTGGAGTGGAGATACCTACAGGAGATAAGTCAAAAATCACACACTCAGGAGATGCTCACATCCTGGGAAACCAAAAGATAACAAATGTGTTGCATGTGCCAGACTTTAAGTTCAACTTACTTTCAGTGTCTAAGCTAACAAAAGAATTATGCTGCTTGCCTGCATTCTACCCTGATTTCTGCGTGTTTCAGGGGCTTTATAATGGCAAGGTACTGGGGATTGGTAGAGAAAATGGTGGACTCTACATACTCAAAAGGGAAGGAGTGTTTGCAGCTAAGAGTTCAACAAGGAAAATAGAAGACATAGAACTGTGGCATCAAAGGTTAGGACATGCATCATCAAGTACTTTACAACAACTAGAAGACTTAAAGAATAAAGTTGACACATACTGGCACAAGCTATGTGAGGTCTGTCCACTAGCTAAACAAAGCAGACTCAAGTTTCCAAATAGTAGTAGTAAGTCAGATAGTATTTTTCAACTTGTTCCTGCTGATGTATGGGGCCCATATAAGATCCCAACCTATGATAGGAAGTATTATTTTGTGATAATAGTTGATGATTTCAGTCGATATACTTGGATTTTTCTGTTGCACTCAAAGAGTGAAGTAATAGTAGTGTTAAAAGATTTTCTTGCCTTGGTAAGAAATCAGTTCAACACTATGATTAAAACTATAAGATCAGATAATGGAACTTATTTTTTCAACACTCAGTGCAATGAGTTATTTGATTCTCTAGGAATTGTGCATCAAAGTAGTTGTCCAGGTTGTGGAAAGAAAGCATAGACACATTCTATAGGTAGCAAGGGCTTTAAGATTTCAAAGTGGAATACCAGTAAGGTTTTGGGGAGACTGTGTGAAAACAGCTATGTACTTGATCAACAAGCTGCCTTCTGATATCTTGAAAGGAAAGTCTCCATTTGAACTGATGTATAAGAAGCCACCAAAAGTGGATCATTTGAGGGTGTTTGGTTGTTTGTGCTATGCAAGCACATTCCCTAGAGGTGACAAGTTTGCTGCAAGATCAAGGAGAACAGTTTTCTTAGGGTATTCAGAAACTCAAAAGAGCTACAAACTGCTTGATTTAGACAGTAACACTCTCCTAGTCAGTAGAGATGTCAGATTCAGAGAAAAAGTGTTCCCTTTTAAAGCTGATCACAATCACATGGATTATGAAGATCTATTCCTACTTGACACCACAGCCACAGCTGAAACTACTGAGAGAAATGACAGGGGAATCCCATCTGATCAAACTGACCAAGCTGCATCCTCCCAAGAACATGTAACCACTCCAGAATCTGAGTCTGAGACTTCTATACTTGCACTAGGAAATGTGACACAAGAAGAACAGTCAAATCACATGCCACAAGCTTTGCCACAACCTATCATTGCTGAACTGTCTCAGCCTGAACATGGTACGGGTCTTCCCATAGTTCAGTCTACATTACCAGTTCCATTTAGAAGATCAGCTAGAGGGGCTAAACCTGCTATTTGACTAAAGGATTACTACACTGGAAACTCTGTCACCCATATTTCATATCCTATATCTCACTATGTGTCATATGACCATCTCCCAAATACTTATCAGTCATATGTGGTAGCAATCTCAACAGAGGTAGAACCAGAGTCATTCTCAGAAGCTTCACAAGATGTCAGATGGGTTGAAGCTATGAAAAATTAGATCAAAGCTCTGGAGGATAATAATACCTGAGAAGTGGTAGATTTGCCCTGTTGCAAAAGGGCTATTGGATCCAAGTGGGTGTACAAAATTAAATACAAGGCAACAGGGGAAATAGAGAGGTTTAAAGCAAGACTTGTAGCAAAGGGCTACACACAGCAAGAAGGCCTAGACTATCATGAGACCTTCTCACCAGTTGCAAAGATGGTGACAGTCAAAACAGTGATTAGCTTGGCAGCCTCAAGGTATTGGCCTCTTTTTCAAATGGATATTATAATGCTTTCCAGCAGGGAGACTTTATGAGGAGGTTTATATGCATCTGCCTCAAGGTTTTCATAGGCAGGGGAGTCCAAAGTCTGCAAATTAACCAAGTCATTGTATGGCCTTAAGCAGGCATCCAGACAGTGGAACATTAAGCTAACAGATGCCTTGACAAAGGCTGGATTTATGCAGAGTGCCTATGACCATTCACTCTTCACCAAGAAGAGTGGTGCAGATGTAGTGATTATACTAGTCTATGTTGATGACCTATTGATCACAGGCAGTTCTGAAGTAATGATACAGGCAGCAAAAGAGACATTACACTTGAATTTTAAGGTGAAGGATCTAGGGGAGTTGAAATACTTCCTAGGTATAGAGATCATGAGATCATCAAAGGGAATTCTTCTTAATCAAAGGAAGTATGCCCTTAGTTTGATCTCTGAAGTTGGATTGAGTGGAGCAAAACCTGCAAGTTCTCCACTTGAACAGAACCAAAAGCTTACCACAGTGGACTATGACAAACATGCAGGAGCAACTAAAGATGCAGTGTTACAGGACATAGGAGGATATCAGAAGCTTATAGGAAAGCTAATATATCTGACAATCACAAGGCCAGACATATGCTTTATTGTTCAAATGCTGAGTCAGTTCATGCAGCATCCAAAGCAATCACATCTAGAGGCAGCACTAAGAGTTGTAAAATATATTAAGGGATGTCCAGGAAGAGGAATACTGCTGAAAAAGGAACCTATAGAACAAGTGACAGCCTATTGTGACTCAGATTGGGCAGCTTGCCCAAACACAAGAAGGTCTGTTACAGGATATGTGGTGAAGATGAGTGATTCCTTGATCTCATGGAAGTCAAAAAAGTGACAAACTGTGAGCAGAAGCTGAGTACAGGATCATGGCAGCTGTGGTATCTGAATTAGTTTGGCTTACAGGATTGATGACAGAGCTTGGGATTGAGATTCAAAAACCTGTAAAATTGTTTTGTGATAGCAAAGCAGCCCTACAGATTGCTGTCAATCCTATCTATCATGAAAGGACTAAACACATAGAGATAGACTGTCATTTTGTGAGAGAAAAGCTCAAGAGTGGGTTGAATGCAGCAGAACATATATCAACAAAGGAACAAGTTGCATATATGATGACTAAAGCTTTAGGCACTGCACAACACCAGTTTCTTATGTCCAAGCTGGGAGTGTTGGATGTTTTCCACTCTCTAGCTTGAGGGGGAGTTTTGTGTTGCTTAGCTTACTTAAGAGTTAGGGGACTAAATTATAGTTTGTAGAAGTTAGGAATAAAAAGAGTAAGAGAGATATTTTAGAATTGATTAAAAGAGTCGGTTACTTGTATGTAACAGTGATAACGAACATTCTTGAATGAAGAACTCAATCTTCATCTTCCTTCTCTCTTCATCTCTCAACAATTCTCTATGATTCCTTCAATCTAGCTGTTGTAATGTGGTAATTTGACAATATTCCGTTGACTTCATGTGTTTATTCTTTTAAATTTTTAAATCCCCTTAATAAAAATTTTGCTTCCCAACATTTGTTCGAACTATCCTCCCAGCCTTTACTGGATGATTTTGCACCTAAAAAGGAAAGTAAATAACTAACCAAAAAAATGGAACTGAAAATGCAAAGATGGGGTGGTGGGATCATAACTGTTTGATGTTCTAGATGAGGCTAAATTCAATGAGGAATGTGGCTCTAAATTATTAATATTATTGCTTATAATGATAGTTGCATTGCATGCACCCAAAATACGCAATCTGTATTTGAGGTGCGGCCAATATTTCATATTACATAATACTCTATAGGAGATAATAATAGAGTTGCTCTTTTTTTTTTTTTTCAATTTCCAAGGAGTTTCTTGATGCATATTGTGGGGGTGACCCTACCAATTTGGGGATCTTTTTGCTAACTAATTTTAGCTGTCTCTCTTTAATTTACAAGATCTAAAATGTCTTCTTCTTGTTGCTTCATTGCCAACTATTATTTGTCCACCTTCGCCAATCATTCACTAATATTCACATACTTTATGAATCAAGAATTCTTATATTGTTTTCGGTAAATAATAGTTATATATATTATTTATTCTAGAGTTGTGACATTTCTTTTAGGAACAAGATGTTTGCATAGCATAATAAATGAGATAATGGAATTATTTATTGAGTTTTTCAGTACCATTTTTAGTTAAAAAAACTTAAGGTAAATAGAGAAAAGGTCATATAGATGGTGAAATAGTAGTACTTGAAATGGGAGAGATAGACACATACATTGTTTTCATTCCTAATATACATATCTTCTTGTTTTATGTGCACATATTGAGCCCAAAAATAATACTACTAATTATTGAGTAGAATAGTTTAGGGTGTCTACTGTCTCTATCAAGCAACACACTGTTCAAATTGGTTAATAAAAGAAACATCAAAACTCTACCAGTCTCAGTAAGATTCAGTTATTTGATATATATTTTTTTGAATTTATATGTGCAAATATCTCATATAGGAGTGTACAAACGAAACCGACAAACCGCACCAATCCGATAATCCGAGTCAAACCGAGAAAAAAAATCCGACCATGGTTTGGTTTGATTTGGTTTGGTATTGGAAAAAAAAACCCGACCATAATTGGTTTGGTTAAGTTTTAACTAAAGAAAGTCAAACCGAAACCAAACCAACCCGACATTACATATATAGAAATTTGAGATATATTTAATATAAAAATATACATATTGTGATGTAATTTATAAATATTTCTTTAAAAAATTCATAATTTTATCTTTTAAGGTATTATTTCAATGTTGGATTTAGAGCTTTTGAATGTTCCAATAAGTTTTATAGTCATTAACATTAGTGAATTAAATAATGCTAACAAAAGCACAAACCAAAATCAAGTCTAACAAAAGACATTATTCAATACTACGAACGGGAATGTATTGAATACCTATTTTTTGTTTTGCAATAATTTAGATAAAAATGCATAACCTATTTTTTATTTTTTTCTTTAGCGTTTAGTCATGTAATTAATACTCCCTTATTAGTCTACGTATTTTAGCATGACGTAATACTTTTAGGTTATGTTTATTCTATTATGACTTTTTAATTAGTAATATTAATATTACATAATTTTATTGTCTTTATTGTTGAATATTTTAGGATAATGCCATGATACATCTCATATTTTATATTATTTTCTTGGAAAATACTTTATATAGTTGTATCTTATTAGGATTAAAGAAATATTTTGAGCACAATTTATATGTTTTGTTCTACGAAGATTTTACTGGAAAAAAATCCGAAAAAACCCGAATAACCCGAAAACCCGAGAAAAACCGAGAGCGAAAAACCCGAGTTTTATTGGTTTGGTTTGGTCTTTATATTTAATAATCCGACACAATTGGTTTGGTTTGATAATTGTAAAAACCGAACTAACCCGACCTATGTACATCCCTAATCTCATGTATGATATATGATAAGTTTTAGTGTTGTAAAACTAAAACTTATGTTTAATATTGTGTTTTCCATTATTAGAAGGCAAGAAACTTAAGGGCCATAATAAAATTTAGTTTATTCACCTAGTTCTCTAATTCGAGGTGTCTATTGAAAAATGAGTTTTTCTGTATTGTATACTTACTAGCTATATAACACTTATTATCACTTAATCATATTCTTTACTATCTAATACGAACTACGTTTTATTTCAGCGGGAATAATTCAACGTAACTCCTCCTTGACCCATCAAAAATGATATTTTTTAGATAAAATAAATTTCAAAGAACATGGTTTAGGTACAAATTTGGAAATAACGTAGTTATAAAAATACACCATCAAATATTTTAAAAAATCCCCCAGTATCATCTTCACCTAAATCATGAATCTGAACTGTCACAGGTTTGCTATATATGTTTTCATGATTCTCCATTCATTAAGAAATGATTTATTTATATCACTCCATGTGCATTTCGATCCATCAAATTTAAATTATGCTTCTGAACTATGCATTTCCAAGAAACCTTGCAATACCATGTGACTACTTGCCTGCTGAATTTTTTTTTTTTATTGAATTTGTCTAATATGTAATTAATTGTGTATTAATCATTATCATAATTTAATGAAATTTTCTAAATTCAATTAGAAATTGTCCATTTTAAATTGTACGGAGAAACAATTAAAAATATTTGATACTAACACCTTTTTTCTAAGTGGAAGATAAGCTTTCTTGAGGAAGAATCTTACAGATGTTAGGAAAAACTCAAAATATTACAAAAAAAATCTTCAAAATATTACATTTCAATTCTTAAAGTTCCAATGATTAAATAAATTAAGATATGAAATTAAGCTAGTTTCTGGGGTTTGTTATAACAGTTTTATGAGGCCCTAAATTGATAGTTTGTACTCGCTTATGAAAAACAAAATAGACAAAACTGTGCACCACCATTGAATTATATTTTAAAAAATTACCAGTACTTATTAAATAATAAGTCATTATGAGACAAAACTGTAGAGCATTAAGTATTAGTTGCATAAATTATCCCAATCATTTTGTTTCATTGTTATTTAACAAAGTGAATAAGTCTGTCTCTAAATTCACATTACAAGATTTTCAAAACTGAGACTTGTTCTAGCTACTGTTAAAGCTGCATCTACGTAATGAGCTCTCTGCATTATTAGGGTTGCTTCGCCTATCAGTACGTTGCTTGTATTATTTTCTCACAATCTTGTTTAAAGCAGTTATTTTGTTGTTGCGATAACGTGTAATATTACTATATTATTTTCCCACAACCTTGTTTAATAAATTCTTGATTTAAAAAGTATTCATGTCATCAACAATATCTTTAAAATGCTAGGAAAAACTTCAAAATATTACAATAGTGACTGGAAATAATACACATCAATTCTTACAAGCTCAAATCATCAAAGAAACATATGTAAATGTATTTTTATGGGGAGCAAGAACAGATTTATGATAGCCAATTTTTTATTTAATTAAAAAAAAGCAATATAGTCAGAATAATAAAACCAGAAAACATTGATTGAAGTAACTCCATGATATTGATTGTATCATTCTTAATTTTTAAGTTGGAGGTACATTGGTACATGCTTTGGATTCTCTAGAAATGTGCACCCCCAATGTATTATATTAAGAAATATCCCTGCTATTATTAAACTAAGCCATTATGAGACACAAGTAGTGATTTAAGCTTTTGGTTGTGTAAATTATCCCCAATCATTTTGCTTCATTGTTATGTAACACAGTGAATAAGTCTGTCCCCATATGACATTACAAGATTAATTCTTACAATTGACACTTGCTATTTATATCTACTGTTAACACTTTCCATTATTAGTACTAGGTTTGCTACATCTCGCACTACAACACTAATTAGGCATTTAAGCTATGCCTTTCATATGTTGTATTTATAAGATTAAAAGAGAGACCCAATCCATGTAGGGAGTATAATATCTAACAAGAAACCTATTAACATGTAAACACTATGACTTCTAGATGTAAAACATTATCAAATCTAACATTAGTTTAGATTACTTTTAGAATGAATTTCATATTTTACATAAACTGCTAGTTGTATGACCCAAAAATATATCTTGATTTTATACAATTAGATTTATTGAAAAACAAGATTAGTCATAGCCAATAGTAATATTCAATGACAATCTACCACTTTAAGGAGAGTATTTAATATGTGATATTAAAGAAGACAATCCTGGGGTAATAATAGAGCAATAAAGACTTAAAAATATAAAATAGAGCATAAATGATAATAAATGACTTAGAAATAGTACTTCCTTTGATCCAAAATAAGTGATTTTTTTGTTGTTTTCACACATATTAAGAAACTCACCTTTTAATATTAATTACCAATGAAATTGACCATATTGACATCTACTATCTCTTCACATAAACACTCCTAACACATACTCCAACACTATTTACTCCAAGGTCAATTGTCACGACCCGGATTTCCCACCATCGGGAGTCGTGATGGCACCTACTGTCGGAGCTAGGCAAGCCAAGCATTTAAATATTTCCTGATAACAACCCAACAACGATAATAATAACAACGAGTCATTTAAATAAAAAGCGGAAGTCTTTAAAACATAGATAGCTGAAAACTCAAAATGCGGAAGTTTAATATTTCTCTACCCAAGACTGGTGTCGCTATCTCACGAACTACTAAAGAGTGCTGCAAACAAGTCTGAATAGAAATACATAAACGTCTGTCTCGGTACAATGAAAACAAACTGAAAACATGGAAAGGAAATTCGGCCTGCGAACGCCAGCTAGACTACGTCGTAAGTCCCTGGACTGAAGTCAGCTCCCGGCAATATCCTACTGTTGTGGTCCAAAAGCTGCTCTGGTACCGTGATCTGTGCAAAAGAGCACAGAAGTATAGCATCATCATTACCGATCCCATGTGCTGGTAAGTGCCTGGCCTAACCCCGGCGAAGTAGTGACGAGGCTAGACAAGACTACCAAATCAACATGTGCAGTTCAATATATATATATGCAAAATACAAAAAGAATACGGAAATTAAACAGTTAAGCGGGAGGGAAGCATACTGTGGGGGAGTACAGTCTGGATATAAAGTCAACAATTTAAGTAAGAAATAGGGCAATAACAAGAATGAATGAGAGCAGGAAAATCAACAGTTGCACGGCATCAACCTTCGTGCTTTTACTCTCATTCTCACCAAAAGCAATCAAATAAAGTGCACGGCATCACCCTTCGTGCTTTCCCTCACATAGCTCTCATATTATGGCACGAAATGATCCTTCGTGCAATTATAATCAAATTAGAGCACGGAATGTCCCTTCGTGCATAAATAATCAAAATATGGTACGGAATGACCCTTCGTGCAAATATAATCAAAACATAGCACGGAATGACCCTTCGTGCATTATCACTCTTCCCCACCCAAACAGTAATCACAACCAAACGGGGCGAGGGGATGAACAAATAATAGGAAATGTCCCGGCAAGGGAATTACACAATTAACAGCTAAATCCCAGCAAGAGAGCAACAATAATAACTTTCACATCCCGGAAAGGGAGAATAATCAATATACTCAAACCATCCCGGCAAGAGATTAATCATAATACCTTCTATTTCCTTCATTTCTTACCCAATAGTCTTTTTATTGTCCGAGCCAACGCTCTAAAGAATTTACCCCTCACAATAAATCCTCATACTCTTCACATTTCATAGAATTCATCAATTAACATGGTAGAATCATAACAATATCAGAATAAGTACAAACAAGGACCCACGATCATGCTAGACACCGGTGTAAAGATACTTGTCACCATGCCTATACACCGTACTCAACATTTAGCAATTAGCAAACAACACCCTAATCCTATTCCCTCAAGACAAAGTTAGATCAAACACTTACCTCAAATGCTCCAAACTCAACTCAAGCCTCTCGTATAGCTTTACCCTTCGAATTCACCACAAAACCGCTCGAATCTAGTCACAAATTACTTGAATGTATCAAAAAATGCTAATTGAATCAATTTGAATGCATGAAAATGAATTTTCCAAAGTTTTACTCAAAAATTTCCAAAATACCCCCGGGCCTACGTGGTCAAAAATCCGAGGTTCGAACCAAAACCCGGTTACCCATTCCCCCAAGAGTTCATATTTATGATTTGTTTTGAAATCGGACCTCAAATTGAGGTCCAAATCCCCAATTTTAAGAAAACCTAGGTTCTACCCAAAATCCCCATTTTCACCCATGAAAAACCTTGATTTTAAGCTGAAAACATGATAAATAATGTTAAAGATTGAAGAAATTAAGTGAAAATTAACTTACAATTGAATTGGAGGAGGAAGAGTTCTTGAAAAATCGCCAATGGGTATTTGGGTTTGAGAAATATGAAAAGTGAGGTCTAAAATCATCTAAGTATGAAAAATGCAGGTTGCAGATGTGGGAAATGCGAACTGGGGTTTGCAATTGCGAACCCCGACCAAAATGTGGGAATTGCGAACACAGCTTCGCATTTGCGAAGCCAGGCCAACACTGGGACATTTGCATTTGCGGAAAACTATGTCACATTTGCGAAGGTCCAATATCGCATTTGCGGACAATCATTCGCATTTGCGAAGACTGCGCTCATAGGCAGGTATCGCATTTGCGATGGATATCTTCGCAATTGTGAAGGTGGCTGCCCAGGAAATGTCTCGCATTTGCGATAAAATGCTCGCAATTGCAAGCTCGCATTTGCGAGTGCTGGCTTCGCAATTGCGAAGCCGGCAGAACTGGAGAACACCAGATTTTCAAAAATGAGAAAGTGCAATCCGATGCCTATCCAAAACTCACCCGAACCCTCGGTGCTCCAAACCAATTATGCACACAACCTCAAAAATATCCTACGGACTTACTCATGCGATCAAATCGCCAAAATAATATCATATACATAGAATCAAGCCTCAACTCTCAAGATTTCTTCCAACTTTTTCATCAAACACAAATTTTCCATTATTAAGTCTGAAACACGTCAAATGACGTCTGTTTTCAACCAAATTTTACAGATAGTGCTTAAATCATATTTAAGACTTGTTCCGGGCGTCGAAACCAAAATACGAGCCCGATACCATAGTCTTTTGATCAATTTTCATTTCCAATTTCCTTAACAATTTCAGAAAAACAATTTCACAGAAAAATTCATTTCTCGGGCTTGGGACCTCGGAATTCGGTTCCGGGCACACGCCCAAGTTTCATATTTTTCTACCGACCCTATGGGATCGTCAAATCACGGGTCTGGGTCCGTTTACCCAAAATATTGACCGAAGTTAATATTATGCATATTAATATCAAAATTCACCATTTTTCACACATAACTCATATATAAGCTTTCCGGCTATGCGCCCGGACTGTGCATGCAAATCGAGGTGACTAAAAGTGAGGTTTTCAAGGCCTCGGAAGCGCGGAAAAAAAATAGAGGAATCCGGTGATGACCCTTTGGGTCGTCACATTCTCCACCTCTAAAATCACCGTTCGTCCTCGAACGGACAAAAGAAAGAAGTACCTGAGTCGGGAAATAGATGAGGATAGCGGCTTCGCATATCAGACTCGGACTCCCAGGTCGATGCCTCAGGAGGCTGAGCTCTCCACTGGACACGCACTGAAGGAAAACTCTTCGACCTCAACTGTCGAACCTGCCAATCTAGAATAGCTACCGGCTCCTCTCGTAAGACAGATCCTTGTCCAACTGGACAGTGCTGAAATCTAACACGTGGGCCGGATCGTCGTGATACCTCCAAAGCATGGACACATGAAACACTGGATACACGGATGACAAGCTAGGCGGCAAGGCAAGTCTATAAGCCACCTTTCCCACACGATCGAGAATCTCAAATGGACCGATGAACCTAGGGCTAAGCTTTCCCTTCTTCCCAAATCTCATCACGGCCTTCATAGGCGACACTCGGAGCAATACCCGCTTACCAACCATGAAAGATACATCTCGAACCTTACGATCCGCATAACTCTTTTGCCCCGACTGAGCCGAACGAAGCCTGTCCTGAATGATCTTGACCTTATCCAAGGCTTCCTAAACTAAATCTGTACCCAATAACCGAGCCTCTCCCGACTCAAACCATCCGACTGGAGACCGACATCGCCTACCATACAATGCCTCATATGGAGCCATCTGAATGTTGGACTGGTAGCTGTTGTTGTAGGAGAACTCTGCTAAAGGCAAAAACTGGTCCCACGAGCCTCCAAAATCAATGACACGGGCTCAAAACATATCCTCCCATATCTGAATAGTCCTCTCGGACTGGCCGTCCGTCTGAGGATGGAACGCTGTGCTCAACTGAACCTGGGTGCCCAACTCCTGCTGAACTGCTCTCCAGAAGCGCGAGGTAAATTGCATACCCCGGTCCAAAATGATAGATGTCGGCACCCCATGAAGGCGAACAATCTCTCGGATGTAGATCTCAGCTAACCTCTCCGATGAATAAGTGGCTGCAACAGGAATAAAATGCGCTGACTTGGTCAGCCTATCAACAATGACCCAAATAGCATCAAACTTCTTCCGAGTCATCGGAAGTCCAGTAACGAAATCCATGGTAATCCTCTCCCAACTCCACTCGGGAAGCTCAATCCTCTGAAACAAACCACCAGGCCTCTGATGCTCATACTTAACCTGCTGACAGTTCAAATATCGAGCCACATATGCAACTATATCCTTCTTCATTCTACGCCACCAATAGTGCTGCCTCAGATCTTGATACATCTTCGCGGGGCCTGGGTAAATAGAATACCGAGAACTATGGGCCTCCGCTAAGATCAACTCTCGAATACCATCGACATTGGGCACACAAACTCGTCCCTGCAACCTCAAAACACCATAATCATCTAAGGTCACCTTCGTGGCACCTCCACGCTGCACCGTGTTTCTCAGGACACATAAATGGGGATCATCAAACTGCCGATCACGGATACGCTCTAATAATGAAGAACGAGCGACCGTGCAAGCTAACACTCTACTAGGCTCAAAAATGTCCAACCTCACAAACCGATTGTCCAAGGCCTGAATATCCAAAGCAAGCGGTCTCTGGCTGACCGGAACATAAGCAAGACTACCCATACTGGTGGACTTCCTTCTCAATGCATCGACCACAACATTGGCTCTCCCCGGGTGGTACAAAATAGTAACATCATAATCCTTCAATAGCTCCAACCACCTCTGTTGCCTCAAGTTCAACTCATTCTGCTTGAACAAGTATTGCAGACTCTTGTGATCAGTTTACACCTCACGTGTCACACCATATAAATAATGCCTCCAAATCTTCAAAGCATGAACAATGGCTGCCAACTCTAGATCATGAACCAGATAATTCTTCTCGTGGATCTTCAATTGCCTCGAAGCATAAGTAATGACTCTGACATCCTGCATCAATATCGCACCAAGCCCAATACGGGAAGCATCAAAATAAACTGTATAGGGTCCTGAGCCTGTGGGCAAAACCAATATCGGTGTCGTAGTCAAAGCTTTCTTGAGCTTTTGAAAGCTCTCCTCACACTCGTCTGACTATCTGAACTGGGCACCCTTCTGGGTCAACCTAGTCATCGGGGCTGCTATGGATGAAAATCCCTCTACGAACCGGCGGTAATAACCTGTTAACCCCAAGAAACTTTGAATCTCAGTAGTTGATGTTGGTCGACGCCAGTTCTTGATTGCCTCAATCTTCTTCGGGTCCACCTGAATACCCTCTACTGATACAACATGACCCAGAAATGCAACCGAACTCAACAAGAACTCGCACTTCGAGGACTTAGCATACAACTGACTATCCTTCAGAGTCTGAAGAACCACCCTGAGGTGCTGCTCGTGCTCCTCCTAACTGCGGGAGTACACCAGAATATCATCAATAAAAACTATCACGAACAGGTCCAAGTAAGGTCCGAACACTTGGTTCATCAACTCCATAAATGCTAATGGGGCATTGGTCAACCTAAATAATATGACCAAAAACTCATAATGCCCATACCGAGTGCGGAATGCTGTCTTAGGGACATCAGACGCCCTAATCCTCAGCTAATAGTAGCCCGATCTCAAGTCTATCTTTGAAAACACCTTTGCACCCTGAAGCTGGTCAAACAAATCATCAATCCTCGGCAGTGGATACTTGTTCTTTATCGTCACCTTGTTCAGCTGTTGGTAATCAATGCACATCCTCATCGATCCATCCTTTTTCTTCACAAATAACACTGGCGCACCCCAAGGAGAAATGCTAGGCCTGATAAAACCCTTCTCTAGCAAATCTTGCAACTGGTCCGTTAACTCCTTCAACTCTGGCAGGGCCATGCGATACGGCGGAATAGAAATGGGTTACGTGCCTGGATCTAGATCAATACGGAAATTAATATCCCTGTCGGGCGGCATACCCAGCAGGTCTGAAAGGAAAACCTCGGGGAACTCCCGAATAATAGGAACAGAGTCAATAGAAGGAACCTCTGTGCTGGAATCGTGAACATACGCCAGATAAGCTAAACACCCCTTCTCGACCATGCGTCGAGCCTTTACATATGAAATAACACCGCGGGTGGCATGTTCTGGGGCCCCTCTCCACTCCAATCGGGGCAAATCTGGTAAAGCCAAGGTCACGGTCTTGGCGTGACAATCCAAGATAGCATGATACGGGGACAACCAATCCATCCCTAATATAACGTCAAAATCCACCATGTCTAAAAGCAATAAATCAACACGGGTCTCAAGACCCTCAAACACTACCACACAGGAACGATAAACTCGATCGACCACTATAGATTCACCCACCGATGTAGATACATAAACAGGAATACCTAAGGCACCACTGGGCATAGCCAGGTAGGGTGCAAAATAAGACGACACATATGAATACATAGACCCAGGGTCAAATAGCACTGAAGCATCCCTATCACAGACCAGAATAGTACCTGTAATAACAGCATCTGACGACTCAGCCTCTGGCCTGGCTGGCAAAGCATAACACCAGGGCTGGGGCCCACCTCCCTAAACCATGTCTCTAGGACGATCGGCTACTGGCTGACCTCTACCTCTGCCGGTTCGAGCTCCACCTCTACGGTCTCTACCTCCACCTCTATGATCCCTACCCCCGCCTCTAGCTGGCTGGGCAAGTTGTGGATCACCTAGTGCCTGAATCATGGGGAGAGGACCCTACTACTGAGAGCTACCCGAGGCTCGAGGGAAAAATCTGACAATGTGATCGGGATCACCACACCCATAACAAGCCCTCAGCTGCTGAGACTACTGGCCCTGTCGACCTAAATGTCCTCCCTGGAAGCTCTGAAGTGGAGGTGCACTGATGGGCTGCTGATCAGAGAAATGCTACTGAGAACCACCACCTCCTGGAGTACCATGAGAAACCTGGAGTGCTGACTGAAAGGGCATCGGCGAATGGCCTCTACCATAAGAATCCCTACCTCCAGACGAGGTACCACTGAACCTACCGGAATGATGAGGCCTCTTATCTGACATATGACCACCTCCTCGTGTAAGGGCCATCTCAACTCGGCGGGCCGCATTGGTGGCCTCCTGAAAGGAAATTCTCACTACCAGCCCTCATAGCCATCTGGAGGCTGATCGGCTGAATCAATCCATCAATAAACCTCTGCAACCTCTCTCACTTTGTGGGGAGTATAACAATAGCATGGCGTGCCAAATCAATGAATCGCGCCTCGTACTGGGTGACTATCAGGGAGCCCCGCTGGAGGCGCTCAAACTGCCTGCGAAGTGCCTCCCGCTGAGTAACCAGGAGAAACTTCTCCAAAAACAACTATGCGAACTGATCCCATGTCAATTCTGGCGATCCTGCTGGTCTAGATAAACAATAGTCCCTCCACCAAGTCCTGGCAGATCCTGCAAGCCGAAAGGTGGCGAAGTCGACCCTATTGGTCTCCACAATACCCATAGTCCTAAAGATCTCATGGAAGCTGAATAAGAAATCTTGCGGATTCTCTGATAAAGTACCGCTGAATGTGGTGGTGAAGAGCTTGGAGAATCGATCAAGTCTCCACAAAGCATCCGACGACATCGCCGCTCCGTCGCCGGTCTGGGCTGCAATACCTGGCTGAGCTGCCATAGCTGGCTGAACCACTGGGACATGAGCCTGGGGAGCTACTTGCTCCGGAGTACGTGTAGCAGGAGTCTGAACTCCTCCTCCAGCCTGAGAAGTGGCTGGTGCTACTGGAAGCAAACCCGCTCTAGTGACGCTCTCCATAAAGCCTGCCAATCTGACTAAAGCGTCTTGAAGATCCGGGGTGACCATGACCCCTCCTGGGACCTGAGCTGGGTCCATCGGAGCTGCTGGGCCTGGAACGTCCTCATCATAGTCAATATGAGGCTCCACCTCGGGACTGCTGCCCGGGGCTGAGCTCTGCCCCTGCCCTTGCCTCGGCCTCTGGCACGGCCTTGTCCTTTGCCCCTCGCAGGAGCTACTGCTGGGGGCTCAGGCTACTACGTGGTAGAATAGGAAGCACGTGTTCTCGCCATCTGCGAAAGAATAGAGTAGAAAGACAATCAGTATTTGAGGAACAGAATCGCACGACAAGAAAAAAACAAAAGTGAAACTTTTCCTAACTCCGTAGCCTAAGGGAATAAATATATACGTCTCCGTACCGATCCCTAAGACTCTACCAAGTTTGTCTGTGAGTAGCGAGACCTATGTAACCTAGAGCTCTGATACCAACTTGTCACGACCCGGATTTCCTACCATCGGGAGTCATGATGGCGCCTACTGTCGGAGCTAGGCAAGCCAAGCATTTAAACATTTCCTGATAACAACCCAACAACGATAATAATAATAACGAGTCATTTAGATAAAAAGCGGAAGTATTTAAAACATAGATAGCTGAAAACTCAAAATGCAAAAGTTTAATATTTCTCTACCCAAGACTGGTGTTGCTATCTCACGAATACTAAAGAGTGCTGCAAACAAGTCAGAATAGAAATACATAAACGTCTGTCTCGGTAAAATGAAAACAAACTAAAAACATGGAAAGGGACTTCGGCCTGCGAACGCCAGCTAGGCTACCTCATAAGTCCCTGGACTGAAGTCAGCTCCGGCAATATCCTACTGCTGTGGTTCAAAAGCTGCTCTGGTACCGTGATCTGTGCAAAAGAGCACAGAAGTGTAGCATCAACATAACCGACCCCATGTGTTGGTAAATGTCTGGCCTAACCCCGGCGAAGTAGTGATGAGGCTAGACAGGACTACCAAATTAACCTGTGCAGTTCAATATATATACGCAAAATATGGAAATTAAATAGTTAAGTGGGAGGGAAGCATACTATGGGGGAGTACAGTCCGGATATAAAGTCAACAATTTAAGTAAGAAATAGGGCAATAACAAGAATTAATGAGAGTAGGAAAATCAATAATTGCACGGTATCAACCTTTGTGTTTTTACTCTCATTCTCACCAAAAGCAATCAAATAAAGTGCACGGCATCACCCTTCGTGCTTTCCCTCACATAGCTCTCATATTATGGCACGGAATGATCCTTCGTGCAATTATAATCAAATTATAGCACGGAATGTCCCTTCGTGCATAAATAATCAAAACATGGCATGGAATGACCCTTCGTGCAAATATAATCAAAATATGGCACGGAATGACCCTTCATGCAAATATAATCAAAACATGCACGGAATGACCCTTCGTGCATTATCACTCTTCCTCACCCAAACAGTAATCACAACCAAATGGGACGAGGGGATAAACAAATAATAGGAAATGTCCCGGCAAGGGAATAACACAATTAACAGCTAAATCCCGGCAAGGGAGCAACAACAATAACTTTCACATCCCGGCAAGGGAGAATAATCAATATACTCAAACCATCCCGGCAAGGGATTAATCATAATACCTTCTATTTCCTTCATTTCTTACCCAATAGTCTTTTTATTGTTCGAGCCAACGCTCCAAAGAATTTACCCCTCACAATAAATCCTCATACTCTTCACATTTCATAGGATTCATCAATTAACATGGTAGAATCATAACAATATCAGAATAAGTACAAACAAGGACCCACGGTCATGCTAGACACCGGTGTAAAGATACGCGTCACCATGCCTATACACCGTACTCAACATTTAGCAATTAGCAAACAACACCCTAATCCTATTCCCTCAAGACAAAGTTA
>MU788963.1:99489-112526 GCA_026770625.1 Nicotiana glauca
AAACCGCTCGAATCTAGTCACAAATTACTTGAATGTATCAACAAATTCTAATTGAATCAATTTGAATGCATGAAAATGAATTTTCCAAAGTTTTACTCAAAAATTCCCAAAACACCCCCGAGCCTACGTGGTCAAAAATACGAGGTTCGAACCAAAACCCGGTTACCCATTCCCCCACGAATTCATATCTATGATTTTTTTTTAAATCGGACCTCAAATTGAGGTCCAAATCCCCAATTTTAAGAAAACCTAGGTTCTACCCAAAATCTCCATTTTCACCTATGAAAAACCCTGATTTTAAGCTGAAAACATGATGAATAATGTTAAAGATTGAAGAAATTAAGTGAAAATCAACTTACAATTGAATTGGAGGAGGAAGAGTTCTTGAAAAATCGCCAATGGGTGTTTGGGTTTGAGAAATATGAAAAGTGAGGTCTAAAATCGTCTAAGTATGAAAAATGCATGTTGCAGATGTGGGAAATGCGAATTGGGGTTCGCAATTGCGAACCCCGACCAAAATGTGGGAATTGCGAACACAGCTTCGCATTTGCGAAGCCAGGCCAACACTAGGACTTTCACATTTGCGAAAAACTACGTCGCATTTGCGAAGGTCCAATATCGCATTTGTGGACAATCGTTCGCATTTGCAAAGACTAGGCTCATAGGCAGGCATTGCATTTGCGATGGATATCTTTGCAATTGCGAAGGTGGCTGCCCATGGAATGTCTCGCATTTGCGATAAAATGCTCGCAATTGCGAGTGCTGGCTTCGCAATTGCGAAGCCTGCAGAACTGGAGAACACCAGATTTTCAAAAATGAGAAAATGCAATCTGATGCCTATCCAAAACTCATCCGAGCCCTCGGGGCTCCAAACCAATTATGCACGCAACCTCAAAAACATCTTACGGACTTACTCGTGCGATCAAATCGCCAAATAACATCATATACATAGAATCAAGCCTCAACTCTCAAGATTTCTTCCAACTTTTTCATCAAACACAAATTTTCCATTTTTAAGTCTGAAACACGTCAAATGATGTCCGTTTTCAACCAAACTTTACAGATAGTGCTTAAATCATATTTAAGACTTGTTTCAGGCGTCGAAACCAAAATACGAGCCCGATACCATAGTCTTTTAATCAATTTTCATTTCCAATTTCCTTAACAATTTCAGAAAAATAATTTCACAGAAAAATTTATTTCTCAGGCTTGGGACCTCGAAATTCGATTTCGGGCACACGCCCAAGTTCCATATTTTTCTACCGACCCTACGGGACCATCGAATCACGGTTCCAGATCCTTTTACCCAAAATGTTGACCGATGTCAATATTATGCATATTAATATCAAAATTTACCATTTTTCACACAGAACTCATATATACGCTTTTCGGCTATGCGTCCGGTCTGCGCACGCAAATCAAGGCAACTAAAAATGAGGTTCTCAAGGCCTTGGAAGCGCGAAAAAAAGAGAGGAATCCGGTGATGACCCTTTGGGTCGTCACATCAATGTAGAAAAAAATAATTAATTCATTCTTGAAATCTGGAAAAAAAAATCACTTATTTTGGACCACAAAAAAATAGCCAAAAAATCACTTAGTATGGAACGGATGGAGTAAATGAGACAAAGATCACCCAACAAAGATGGGATTCTCGGATGTGTTTTCTGACAATGATGGATGATGATAAGCAATCATGTATTCCAATCCTTCTTGGATCAGGAGAAAGGAATAAAGGGAGGAAAGTGTAAACTCAAGCTTTGTTTCTATTCAATAAAGTAAAAATCTTGTATAGAGAATGTTGATGACTTTCTTTACAAAAGGTCCAATCACCTTTTTAATCTACATCTCTTCCTATTTATAAAAGCACACGGAAGAGAATATCAATGAGGATATTCTCTAGGGAATCTAAATTCTAAGATTGGTCATCACTTTGTACTGAAGATAGGTGCTCATCCTCGTCCTCGTCTTCTACCAAGCCATTTCGACCTCGGCATCGCTTTATCTCTCATATCTGACCTTGAACTTTTGCATTGATGTCAATACATCACAACCATCGAAGACTTTATTATCGTTGACCAGGTCAAATACATAAAGTGAAGTTTTGGCCCATACAATTAGTTCATCCGCTTGTCGAGGTCGTCCTCATGGACGGGCTTGATAAGTGGATAATAATGGACGTGGTCGTCATCAAAGGAGGAGTATGTGGCATTATAAAAGCCGTATATTTCGAACTCATGACGTCATGATTGTTCCGGGTGACCTTTGGAGAGAACCTGACGTGAATGAGATATGATGTCAGGCATCATGATGACGTGTGTTCCCCATGTGTCTTATCAGAACACGTGTAGTTTGTGAATTGGCTCTATCATTTCAAGTGCAGCTGCAATCATGGCGAGTCGCTTCGAATCCTAAGGTCTTTCCTTTAAAAGGGGGGTAATCACCATTATTTGAATCCCTTATTCATTCTTGTATCTAGAATCTTCATCTTCTACAAATCTTCTTACCTTGCTAATCACTCTAATGTTTTCTTCCATTCTCTCAACTTTCTTCCTCACTAAATTCCATACCTTTATAGGCATGTGTAGCTCTCCATGTGGCGTTCGTGATGGAGATGTTCTTAATATGAGTGAGGAGGCTCTAGACACTTCATTGGCTATTGCGGCCCCCGTCTACGGAGGAGACACCACCACCACTACCACCGTTGAAGTAGAGGCTCTTCCCTCAGTGGAGGAAATTATTTCTCGTAATCCTGATGCAAAATCAGACCTGCAATGTCAGCCGGAGGTAGTGGCTTAGGTTTTTCGATCTTCTTTAAAGGCCTAGTGTTTGCGTTTAAGGCTGGCATTCCTAACCAAGTGGAGCTTGTACCCACAGGCGATGACAAATTGTATACTCAGCATCCAGCATTGACCGTCTTTTACAATATACTCTTGATCTCCCGATTGGAGACTTCAACCTACCCACTAACTTGAGGATGGTAAGGGGTAGAAACCTTGTGATTGACACCATACTTTGCAAGCAAAGTGTTAAATGTCTTATTACAAGAAAGTCCACAACACTTCAGACCTTATTATTGGGTAAAGCCACAGCCTCAACCCACTTTGAAACATAATCAACGGCCACAATAATGTACATGTTGCCACAAGAACTTACAAATGGACCCTTCAAATCAATTCCCCACACATCGAAGATGTCAACCTTGAAAATAGTGATGAGAGGCATCTCATCCTTCTTTGAAATTCCACCCGCTCTTTGACATTAGTCACACCTCTTCACAAGATCACTTGTATCCTTGTACAATGTAGGCTAGTAAAAACCACAACTAAGCACTTTTGAAGTTGTCCTCGCCCTACCATGATGATCACCATAGGGAGAGGAATGACACGCATCCAGAATACTCAATTGCTCCTCCTCCGGAACACATCTCCGGATTACACCATCATTATAGATTTTGAACAAGTAAGGCTCATCCCAGTAGTAGTCCAAGCTATCGCGTTTGAGCTTCTTTCTTTGGTTAGAAGAGAGCTCACACGGAATAATACCGGTCACAAGGAAATTGGCCACATCTGCAAACCAAGGCATGCTATTCACCGATACTAAGAGGAGTTGCTCATCAGGGAACGAATCATTAATTTCGAGGCCATCACGGGGGCTCCCCTCCTCCTCTGAGCGGGACAAGTAGTCCACCACTTGTCTTTAATACCTTTTTCTGTCCACAATCTCAAGATCAAACTCTTGAAACAATAAGACCCGTCTCATAAACCGAGCTTTGGAATCCTTTTTCGTCATCAAGTAGCGGAGTGATGCATGTTAGTATGAACTATCACCTTGGCACCCATTAGATAAGGCCTAAACTTTTCCATTGCAAACATAATTGCCAACAATTCTTTTTCCGTCACTGTGTAGTTCACTTGCACATCATTCATTGTTTTGCTTGCATAATACAGCGGGTGAAACACCTTATTCACTCTTTGACCCAAAACCTCTCCTACCGCAACATCGCTTGCGTTACACATGAGCTCAAAAGGTAAGCTCCAATTGGGTGCTGTAATTATGGGAGTGGTTGTCAATTTGTACTTGAGAAGCTCAAAAGCTTGCATACATCCCTCATTAAACACGAACTTGGCATACTTTTCCAATAGCTTGCACAAAGGATTCACTACCTTAGAAAAGTCTTTGATGAATCTTCGGTAGAACCCTGCATGCCTAAGAAAACTCCTAACCCCCTTGACTAAGGTAGAAGGAGGAAGCCTTGAAAAAATCTCCAATTTTAGCCTTGTCCACCTCTATATCGTGCTTCGAGATCTTATGGCCAAGGATAATGCCCTCCTCGACCATAAAGTGGCATTTCTCCCAGTTAAGCACAAGATTGGTTTCTTCACACCGGGCCAACACCTTGTCAAGATTCTTCAAAAATTCATCAAAAGAGTCACCCATGACATTGAAATCATCCATGAATCTAATATATCCTCCACCATGTCAGCAAATATTGCCGTCATACACCGCTGGAATGTAGCCGGTGCATTACACAAACCAAATGGCATCCTAGAAAAAGCAGAGGTTCCATACGGACATGTGAAGGTGGTTTTCTCTTGATCTTCCAGAGCAATCAAAATTTGGTTGTACCGAGAGTACCCATCCAAGAAACAGTAGAAGGCATGTCCAGCAAGTCTATCTAGTATTTAGTCCAGAAAAGGTAATGGAAAGTGATCCTTGCAGGTCACTTTATTCAACTTGAGGTAGTCCATGCACACTCTCCATCCGGTGACATTCCTCGTGAGAATCGACCATTTTGTGCATTGGTAACCACAGTCATACCACCCTTCTTCGGCACACATTACACCAGTGAAGTCCAAGAGCTATCCGAGATTGGGTAAACAACCCCTTTATCTAACCACTTGATCTCCTCCTTTTTGACAACCTCTTGAATCGCCTCATTCAACCTCCTTTGATGTTCCACATAGGGCTTGGCGTCATCTTCAAGAATAATCTTGTGCATGCAAAAGGCGGGGCTTATCCCCTAGATATCAGCTAGAGTCCATCCAATTGCCTTCTTCCGTTTTTAGAGCACCGCCAATGTGGCATCTATTGGCATGTTAGTAAGATAAGAGGAAAGAATAACTGGCAAAGTTGAACTAGGGCTAAGAATTCATACCAGAGGTGTGGAGGCAAAGGCTTCAACTCCAAAATGGAAGGTTTGCTTTGTTGGGGGAGTTTTTCTGTTCTCACGATCCAGAGAGAGCTTACGGGGCTCATAAGAATAAGACCCCATACCATGTAAAGAATTTACACACTCCACCCTTCCCTCATCCTCATTGACATCAAAGGTCAACAAATACTGCTTCTAGAGGATCCTCCAAGTTGATCATGGCACTAGTATCATCAACGATCACCTCCGTGACAAGATCCACAAAATAGCACACTTCCTTACTATTTGGCTGCTTCATTGATTTGCATAAATGAAAGATCACTTTTTCATCACCCACCCGGAAGATGAGTCCCCTGCTTCCACATCAACCAATGTCTTCCCAGTTGCAAGAAAAGGTCTTTCCAAAATTATAGGCACCTCATAATCGACCTCACAGTCGAGAATCATAAAATCAGCATGCAAGATAAATTTGTCCACCCAGACAAGAACATCATTAATAATACCAAGCGGCCTATTTATCATTCTATCCACCATTTGAAATCTCATTGAAGTTGCCATCGGTTGACTGATACCCTAAGTTTTGAACATGGGGTAAGGCATCAAATTTATGTTTGCTCTCAAGTCATATAGTATGCAAAGTTTGCACTCCCAATGGTGCATGGGATGGTGAAAGCGTCAGGATCTTCTGGCTTCAGAGCAATCGAGAGCACAATTGCACTAACTTGGTGAGTCATCTTGATGGTCTCACACTCCATGGATCTCTTCTTTGTCACCAAGTCTTTCATGAACTTGGCATAACCCGGCATTTGTTCGAGATCCTCCACCAAAGGGACATTGATTGATAGGCTCTTCACATGTCAATGAATTTCTTAAACTGATTCTCATTTTTTTTGCTTTTCTAACCTTTGAGGGTAAAGTGTAGGAGGCCTTGGCAAGGGAGCCTTAGCCTTTGGCACTACCATTTTCGGTATATCTATTACGTGTTCGCTAGATAGGTTTACGTCTTCTTGAGTTTCTATTTCGTTACCCTGAATATCAGTCCTTCTTCCTCATTCAAGTTCTCATCATTCACATTCTCAACAACTAGAGGGATATAATCCTCTTGCAACTCAACTTCATCACTCAAAATTCCCTTTTGTTTGGAAGCATTCATATCATCTGCTCGACCGCTTCTTGTAGTTACCGCTATTGCATGCCTGGTATTTTTTCCACCCTTCAGGTTGACTACCGTATCACTAGGTAGATCCCCTTAGGGAAAGTATTCAAGGATTGTGAGATTTGGCCAAGTTGAACCTCCAAGTTTCTGATGGAAGTATTGTGGGATGCCAACTGGGCATCAGAGTCGGCGTTCTTTTTCATCATCTGTTCAAACATTATTTCGATCCTCCCCAATTCATTGTTTGATGAGCTAGGACCTTGGGATGGAAAGGGGGTGGGTTGTTTGGTTGTAGATATATCGGGGTCTTTTGAAAGCCTTGTCCTCGATTTCCTTGATTGCCATTATTCCAACTACCCTGATTTTTGTTTCCACCTCAATTGTTGTTGTTGCCACTCCAGTTGCCCCGGTTGTTCTAATTGCCCCAATTCTGATTTTGGTTGTTGTTCCCCCAGTTGCTATTCCCTTGTTGTTTTTTATTCCCTCAATTGCCTTGGGATCTCCATTGTGGTTGTTGGTTAGAGGCATTGCCCCGTTGGCCTTGATAATTGTTCACATATGGACTTCTTCATTCTGCTCATCATTCCCCTCATCTTGGTTGAACCCACCACTATCTTGGTCAAATTGATCCGGACTCCCTTGGCTTTGTTGACCTCTTTGTCTCCTTTTGTTGACCAACATGTTGACACCCTCCATAGCATTGACTTGTCATGGTGCTTGAACCGTCAAAATCCCATTTAGCAGGTGCAGATATCGTAATTGCGACCAAGGGTTTGCAATTGCGAACCCTGAGAATTTCTGCTACCTTCGCATTTGTTAAGGAATTGTCGCATTTGTGACAGCTGTGATTTTTACTGCGGGCTTCGCATTTGCAAAGAAGTGCTTACAAATGCGAGCAAACTGGACAAGGCATATTTTCGCAATTGCGAACAACCCCTCGCAATTACCGAGCTGATAGCCTTCGCAATTGCGATATCAGAGGCTATTTCCAGATCTACAACCTGCAATAATTTTTCCTAAGTCTAAATTCTCTCTATGGCCTATCCAAAAAGTCATTTGAGCCCTCGGAGCTCCAAACCAAACATGCATGCAAGTCTAAAAATATCATATGGACTTGCTCGTGCGATCAAATCATCAAAATAACATCAACAACTACGAATTAGACCTCGAATTCATGAAATTACCCAAGAACATTGAAATTTCTATTTTCTCACCTATAGGTCCGTTTTATACCAAACCAATTCTGATTCTTACCAAATTTCACAAATTCAGCTTTATTATTATTTTAAACTTGTATCGGGCTCTGAAATCAATATACGAGCCCGATACCATCAAGAAAATACATCATTTCACTTCTAAAAGCCTTTATATTTTCCAACAAATAATTTTCTTTAAAAATTTATTTCTCGGGCTTGGGACCTCGGAATTTAATTCCGGGCATACACCCAAGTCCCATATTTTACTACAGACCCTACAAGACCGTTAGATCGCGAATCCGAGTTCGCTTACCAAGAATGTTAGGGGTGGCAAAATAGTTCAAAGAAAACATTGAACCACCCATATTATCCACTAAAAATGGGTTGGATAATGAACTTTTCCAAAACGTGTCAAATATGGATAAGAACTATATTATCCATTTAGAAAATAGATAACCAATGAGTCTAATTTTTATATTTGTAAAGCCTCAAATTGGGGATTCCTCAAGTTAGGGAGACTAAGAACTCTTCCAAAAGTAATCATATACAAGAAGTCATTCGATAATATGGGTAACCCATATTATCCGCCGGTTAACCCATTTTTTTTATCCATATTAAATATGGATCGGGTCGAATAATTGATCCATTTTTCATTACCGTTTTCGACCCGGACCATATCCGATCCGACCGTTTGCCACTTCTAAAAAATACTGACCAAAGTCAACTTTAATAAATTTTAAAGGTCAATTTCATTATTTTTCCAACATTTCATATAAATGCTTTCCGAAAAAGCGCCTAGACTGCGCACACAAATCGAGGTGAGACAAAAAGAGGTTTTCAAGGCCTCGAAACATAGTTTTTGACTTCTAAAACAAGAGATGACCTTTAGGGTCATCACATAGCATCTCTCACTTGCATCTAAAACTTCACTTGACAGCAGTTTATGGTTTGCATACTATTGAGACAAGAAAAGAGTTATGGGAAGAGTTGAAGGGAGTAAATACCTCTGTTCAAAGGCCATGGTTAGTTTTTGGTGATTTCAATGCTATAACTGAAATAGATGACAGGAAGTTTGGCAACCCAGTACAGGAGAATGAAATAAAGGATTTCAATGAGTTTCTGCAAGCCAAAGGCATGGCTGAACTACGTGCAATAGGGAGAAGATACACTTGGTCAAATGGACAAATTTGGAGCATGATAGACAGAGCTCTTATGAATGCAGAATGGTTGATGACAGTTACTGTTACTGAAGTAATGATCTTAAACCCTGGTATTTCAGACCATACTCCACTAAGTATGCAGTTGACAGATGAAGTTAAAAGAAGTCCAAAGCCATTCAGATTCCTGAATTCCCTAGCAGATCATAAAGATTTTCTAAAAGTGGTGGCTAATACTTTGTGTAGGCCTATAGGGAGGCAGCACATGAAGATTTATGGTGGAAACTAAAAGCAATTAAGAAAGAGTTAAAACAACTAAATCATATAGAATTTAGAAATGTAGGGGAGAAGATTATTGAGTTCTATCAGAAGAAGTTGCAAGATATTCAAATACACAGAGAACCACACTCAATCATATGTATTGTTTGAAGAAGAGAAAGAAGCGAAAGTTGAATTACAGAAGCGGAGGAAAGTATACTAAAGCATAAATCAAGGAATAAATGGCTAGAACTAGGAGATGATAATAATTCCTACTTTTTTGCTAGTTTGAAGAGTAGACAGGCTCAGAACAAAATCATAAGACTTATTGATTCTAATGGTGATACTCTGCAACAACCCGAAGACATTGCTGCAGAAGTGACTAGCTTATATAAAAAGCTATTATGGAGTGTTGTTGATCAGCTACCAGTAATAAACCCTGAGGTTATGAAGCGTAGGAATGTTCTCAATAGACATCAGCAACTGCAACTGGTATCACATGTAACTCAAGAGGAAGTATTTCAATCCATTATGAGTATTGATGACCACAAAGCTCCTGGATGTGATGAGTTTAATGCAATCTTTTTCAAGTAAGCCTTGAATGTGATCAGAAGAAATATTACTGAAGTTGTTCTCTAATTTTTCGTTGATGGAAATATATACAAAGCAATATATTGTACAACACTAATCCTAAAAATCAAGAACCCAACAAGAATATCAGAGTTTAGACCAATAACATGATACACTATGCTATATAAACTGATTTCTAAAATCTTTACTACTCGTATGTAGGGGCGATGGACAGCATAATGGATAAAAGCCAATCAACTTTTGTCCCAGGAAGACTAATCACAGACAATATCATACTTAACCATGAACTGGTGAAGGGGTATGGAAGGAAAGGTATCACTCCTAGATGTATGCTAAAAATTGACCCGAGGAAGGCATATGATTCAGTGAAATGGCCATATAATGAGCAAATCCTAAATTGCCTCCAGTTTCTAGATAAGTTTATCCAATGGATTATGTGCTACATCTCAACTGTCTCTTATCCAATTCTGCTTAATGGAGAGCCAGTGTCACCATTTCCAACTAGGAAAGGACTAAGGAAAGGAGACCCTCTCACCCCCTTTTTATTTGTTCTTGCCATGGAGTACTTCAGCAGTAGTTTAAAAGGAGTTAGTGAGGATAAAAGTTTCAAGTTTCACCCAAGGTGTAAGAAGTTGCAGATTATATAGCTTGGCTTTGCAGATGATCTTCTACTATTTTGTAAAGGTGAAGTGAAGTCTATCTCTATGTTGATTCAATGCTTTCAACACTTCTCACGGGTGTCTGTTGGTTGCCAATGTTGAGAAAAGTTTAGTATACTTTGGTGGTGTCCATTAGGATACTCAAGAGAGTATTTTACAGGCTATTCAATTTAGTAAGGGTGAACTGCCTTTTAGATACTTAGGAATTCCCCTAAGTACAAAAAGGCTATCTATTGTCCAATGCAAACCTCTGGTATACAAGATGCTGGCTAGGATTAAACCATGGATTACTAGATACCTATCATATGCTGGAAGAATTCAACTTGTGAAGTTTGTGCTATATTTTATTCAAGTATACTGGTCACAGGTGTTTGTTCTTCTAAAAGACGGTTGCTCAAATGGTAGAAACTGCTTGCAGAAGCTTTTTGTGGATTGGTGGAAGTGATCTTAGTAAAAAAAAAATATTGATTGCATGGGACAAACTATGCCTTCCTAAAACTGCTGGGAGTCTAAATATATTGAACATTTATGTGTGGAACATGGCAGCTATTGAAAAACTTCTATGGAACATATGTAGGAAGAAAGACTACTTGTGGGTAAAATGGATTTACTCCTATTATACCAAGGCAGGTATAGTATGGGACACAAAAACTACCCAAGCCTCATGGGTGGTACAGAAGATCATCAAAGCAAAAGCCTTGTTTAAACAGATAGGCTTAATTGAGACAGATGTAGCAGGTATGAGTAAATACTCAATAAAGAGAATGTGCGGAGCCTGTCGTGGGGAGTTTCAGAAAGTTCCTTGGAGAAGATTGGTGTGAAACAATGTAGGGCATCTTAAATGGATATTCATTTTACTCTTGTCATTTTACGGAAGACTACAAACGAAGGAGAGAATTGCATGCTGGGCAAATATGGAGGATATCGAATGTATACTATGTGAGCAGGAGAATGATGATATTGGTCACCTATTGTTTGAGTGTGTATATGCAAAGTATTTGTGGTCAAAACTTCTAGCATGGCAAGGCATAAGAAGGGAAGTGTGGAACTGGCAGCATGAAGTTACATGGGCTATTGAGAATGCTAAAGGGGAAACTGCCCAACAGAAAGTATATAGGATGACACTAGCTGGTGGAGTATATCACTTGTGGCTGGAAAGGAATGCAAGAATTTTCAAGGCCGATAGAAGATCTGCAGATCAAGTGACTAAGCAATTGATAAAAGAAATTCATGTTAGAGCTCGTAGATATAGGAGATTGGATAGTTGTATGAAAATATTGAACTTTTATCCATAGGTAGTAGAAGAGTGTATAAGAGGTTGTGTAGAGATGAGCTTCAGTAAGTTTGGGACTAATGTCCAAACTGCTGGTTTCCAGATTTTTGTGATGGTTGTAACTTGAGTTTTTGATGATATATATATACCCAAAAAAAACCATATTAAAAACTAACGTAATCTAAAAATACCATATAGGTCATGCTAAAATATGTACTATTAATTACACATCTAAGCACTAAGAAAAAAAGATAAACTAAGTTATGCATTTTCATTATAAACCAATGTAAAACTTAAAAATAATATCCAACATTATCATCATTCCTTGTGTTGACTTGAATTTTTTTTGTTAGCATTATTATTGATCTGAACTTTTTTTGAGTTACTATATTTGTGGGCTATAAAATTTATTTATTATTCACGAATGTTAAGTCCTAACTTGAAATGATACGTTAAAAGATAAAATAGTAAAAAAATTTAAGAAATATTTATAAATTATATTACAATAAATATTTATATGTATAAAATAATTTTAAAATTATACTAATTTACTATCAGGTTGGTTTTGTTTTGATTTGACTTTTTTAGTTAAAACCAAACCAAATTAATTATGATCGGAATTATTTTTTCAATACCAAACTAAAACAAACCAAATCACAATCGAATTTATTTCCTGGCTTCACTCAATTATCAATTTGGTGCAGTATATCGTTTTTCTTTATACGTCCCGAGTACCTATTACTACAGAGTTAACTGCAACAAACAATATTAAAGTGACTTAGGGTTTGTATTTACCATAACATTTTCCACTCAATGTCAAAACTCAATTAGAAGTATCCCTAGCTTTTCGGTTAACTAATCCTAACCTAAAGCCTAAAATTGTTTTGTGGCAGCCTATTTGGACAAGCTTCTGAAAGCTAAGAGTGCTTATTTTTGTTATAGAAAAATTGCTTCGTGTGGATTGTTGAGGTGTTTGATCAAATTTTTTCCATAAGCTAAAAAAAATAGCTCTTCCCTAAAAGTACTTTTGGAATTTTGATCGAGCACAAACTGTTGTCTAATATTGTTAAAGTATTTTTAAAATTAATTGGCCAAAACAAATTGTAAAATCTAACTTGATTATGGGTGTGTTTGGTATACGAAAAATATTTTTCGTGAAAAATATTTTTCAAGAAAATATTTTCTCGGAAAACACATAGTAATCTTATTCATTTTTCAGTGTTTGGTTCGCAAATTAAAGAAAATGACTTCTCAAGAATATTCATAAATAATTTAGATATAATAAACATGAAGTCATAAACTTTCAAACCAATAACCTTCCGAACCCATATTTTTCATAAACTTTCGAACCGCTAAACTTTCTAAACCTCGTAATTTCGAACCCGTAATTTTATAATATCTAAACCCGTAAACTTCCAAACACATAACTTTGGAACTTGTATTTTGAACATTTAAACCAATAAATAAAAAAACTAAAACTCAAAAATATATTTTTAAAAAATTTTGGGGCGGGGGGTTAGAAAAACGAAAAAAATAACAATTTAAAATTACAAAAAGAAAAGTATAATTTTTTTTGTGCCGGATGGGGAGGGGGGAGT
>MU788963.1:114475-125508 GCA_026770625.1 Nicotiana glauca
AGGGGGTAGGGGTGAGGGTGGGATGGAGGGGTAGTAGGGTGAGTGGTAACGGAAAATTGAAATTTGGAAAGAAAAAAAAAAGACTTTTTGGAAAGGGGTGGATTGGTGAGGGTGGGGAAGGCTAAAAAGAAGTTTTGAAAAATATTTTCCTATTTTTCTCCAATTGAAGAAAAATAAGTTGAAAATATTTTTCAAAATATTTAAGCGAACCAAATATGAAAAAATTAAAAAATATTTTTCGAAAAATATTTTTCTTCGTACCAATCACTCCGTGTAAGGAAAGACCAGATAAAGCATACAATTAGAGGGTAGATAAAGAAATTGAAATGAAGAAAAGCTTGAATGATAAAAGGTTAAAAGAGGTGATGCAAAGCCCTAAGAAGAAATCCAAATATTTTACAAAGCATATATAATAGTATATAAAATAAAATAAAGGAGAAGAGGTGCTACTACGTGACAACAATTACAATGCGTGCTCCTAAAGCTATCTACTTCCAACATTTACTACACCAACTGTTCAAATCGTCTTCTTCTTCTTCTTTACCTAAGTGACTGTATAATTTGTCCAAAACTAATTGCATCACTTTTCTTTGGGAAAAGGTTCACTTTTGCTAATCAAGTATTACTATATATTTGCCTTTTGATCCTTGCTTAACGGTTGTTCAGTTTGACTCTTAACATTTGCTATTACTATATTTTATATATGAAGTCACATAGATAAGCAAAATATTTAAATACTCATAAACTAATGAAATATCATTAGTAAAAGGGGGCATACTTGAGATGAAAGAAGATAAAGGAATAGAGCTTCTTATTTTCAAAACATCCTCATTCCATAAGCATGAAAATAGTATAGCACTATAAAATATGGAAGATGACGGAGACAGCGATTTCTGCCAGATTTTTGATAGCGCTCTAAAATTGTTGGGTCTTTTTCTTATTTATCCTTTTCCCAACACTACCCCACTCTTTGTACAACTACTTATAACCATAGTAACTCAATCGCCATCAAATATTTATAAATATTTAATAGATTTTTTAAACATATTACAAGAATTGTGCAAAAATTATTGGGTTCCTTGGAACCCGCATATTGCCATCTAGATATGCCACCGCATTCGACCATAGATTTTCTTACTTTTTTATATAAAAAATAATTTACAAATATTATTTATTCATGGAATATGATTAGTTTTGAAATTATTTTGAATTTTTTTTTTCAAGTTCAGAAAAATTGGTTTAAGATAGTTTTTTTATGAATTTTTTCTTCCTTCCACAAAATTTTAATTTTATTCAGATAAAATGCATGTCCAATTGCAACTTTCAAAAGATTATTTTTTAATACAATTTAAAAAAAAAAAACAAGTTTCAACTAAATCTATGTCAAATGCTAGCTAAGTATTGACTATTCCTATATGCATTTTGATTGGGCACAAAATAGAAAAATTTATTTTGAAATGTGATTTAAAACTAATCTCAGAAATTTGTGTGGGTCTAAAATGAAAAATGCATCACATAAACTGAGACCGAGAGAGTACCAATTAATTTATTTTCTGTTTCTTTTTCTTAAGTATTTCTAGCTAGATGGTGAATGTTTTTTTACTGTATTCATTAGATTAAAAGAAAATTATCGAGTTTGATATAAAAGTTAAATACTTATGTTTCCTTTTCCTTTTCCTTTTTCTCATCATTAAGAGGAGAAAAAGGTTCCAACTTTTGGGTATAGTTTAGCATTTTTCGGAATAAAAGAAAAAGAAGGGGGAGTAAATGGAATTCTAGCTCTTAAACTGAACAAGTAACCAATAAAGAAGGCTAAACTCTTATGTTTCTTACTTCATCTATTTTCAAGCTAAGTACAGAATTAGATTATTAGAAACAGCAGCTTGTGAGTATTACTTTGTTTTAAAAACTTTGTATGATCTAAATCTTGTAATTTGCATATCAAAATTGTGCTAAATCTAAAGATCACTTCTTTTTCTAATTACCTTCACGGAACTATGGAGGATTAATATACAAACCTTAGCCTTCCTAATTTCAAGATTATCGATTATCACAAAGTAGTGGGTTTAAGTTGTAAACTTAAAAAAGAAGATGAAATCTTGATAAATAAAAATATATCGCTTTTTCGTGGGATGGTGAGTGGTTAAAACAATATACTAATGCCGTAATACGTCATTGCAACTCCGTTAAAGCTGCCGGATTTTCGGCTGCTAAATGCCACGCCTCACCTACTCTTTCTCCTTTTTTTTTTTTCCTTTTTCTTTTCTAATAGTACTAATTGAGAAACGTTGGGGGGGAAAAGTTATGATTGAGAAACGTTGGGGAAAAAAGTTTTAATTCAGAAAGGATGTACAAATAAATTGATATTCTCACTAGATCAATAAATGTAAAATATGAAGAAAAGGTTAAAAGACAGTTTAACATATGACAAAGTTAATCAAGTGTTGATTGTAAATAAGCAAATTTTTAATTCTTTTCCTAATAGAAAAAAAAAACGTGATACTTGATTGCAGTGAAGTGATTACAATTGCAAAGAAAATTCAATAATCTCGAGCATATCATTTTGTGGTGGCCTTTATAATTATCGAAGCTCTAGCATAAAAATGTATATAATTCTAAATTCTTTTAAAAAATAGGTGCAAACATCATGTAAGAGCTATGTTAGGGAGTGAGAATAAAAATGAGATTGTTTTTTTTCAAATATCGAAAGTTACTCAATTTTGAATATTATGTAATAAATTAAACTCTTTTTCCAATGAAAAAATAAAAGAGGTGATATTGGATTATAGTAAAGTTATTGAAATTTTACAATTTGTTATGTGTCCAAGTAGAGCAAAGTTTGAAATTATTGACAATGACTCCTTCCGTGAATTTTATTGTGAAAGATATACCGCTTGTTTAAAATGTTTTAAATTACTTTAATTAGACAAAAAAGTAAGAAACATTTTTTATTCTGTAAAAGTTGGCCTTTTTCCTATTGTATGAACGCCGACTAAAGCTACTTTACGGTGATAGATGCGGAAGCAAGGCACGCCGACTACTAAAATCGACGGCGCAGATTCGATTCACACTGCCAAAAAGCAGCCGTCGTCAAGGTTTGCAGATCATTCCACGTCATCACAAAAGTTGATGCTGGGTTTCCATTTGGTCAAATTTGTGGGCCATACCACGCACGTCTCCTGGAAACATGGATGTAGGACCCACTTGCTCACCAATGAGAGAGAGGGGAGGGGCTGAAGATTAATCTTTTTTCCAAAAAATTACATACTTATAACATTGTCAAAATTTATAAAATTATAAGCCGCATCGACCGAAAAATTAAAATAAATCGGACAGAGCAAATTAAAATTGTCCATTTCTTTTCGTTTCGGTATGTATTATGTCCGCTCCTAATAATGAGTGTCCGCATTTTTTTCGTGTATACGTAGATACTTAATTACTTATTATCTTTCAAATAATTTTTGTCAGATGAAATTATATTTAAGCAATATCAACATTCATGAAATTTCTTTTATTATTGGGAAATAATCTGAAATAGAAAATCTGAATAAAATACCCTCAAAAATCCGAAAAAATTCTAACATGAGGTTCGATTTTTTTTACATAAGAAATTCTAGCATAATGTGTTGAAATTTTATAAGGTACTGGAGTTCCAACATAATATGTTGGAAGTTTATTCGCAAGAGCTTCATAATCTTGTATATTATGCTAGAACTTTCCGTCTTTCAGCTGGGGTATTGTTTACCTCAAAAATACAAGTAACAATTAAATTTGATTTGTGGTTTTAAAGATATGTGATTTAGTTCAATACCAATTAATAATCAAGAAATATGAAGTAGAGATGAAAGAAGCAAGTGAATCAAACCAATAAAACTCAGCGGAAGTGATCTCGAGCTTAGTGGCATCGAGGTGAGTTTTGAACAATAAGAACAATCAAGCAAGAAAGCAAAGTAAAAGCGGTAGAGCTAAAGAACAATTCGATGAACAGTAGGCAAAAGGTGGAGAGTATATTCTTTCCTCAATAATTAGATGGTGTTACAAATGATTGAGGTCCCCTTTATATAATAGGGGAATCCTAAATAAGGTATATTTCTATTTACAATAAAGAATATTCTTGGTACAGCTGTCTAACCGCCTAGTACGGAATCGTACAATCATATTTCGGGATTTACGTTATGATCTTGGGGACGTGGCAAGAATCTAGCACATTCTGTTATAAATTCATAACGGCACTATTTCGGGGTCGAGCATACTCAGCTTCGGAACTCCTCGTACTCCTATCTCCGGTCCTTGCATTCTATCTTCGATCTCGAACCTGGTCCATTGGACACGAACTAAACTTCGCCCGGATTCAGGCTTAGGACGGACCCTCGAGCCTATAAGTCGGAGGCATATAATTTTGACCGTATACAGGTATTTTTCTCCAAATTTTATTTTTGAATAAAATAATGACTATTTTCAATAATTTTACAAAGACTGACTATTTTTTGCTTACGAGTTCGGCTACATATTCACTTTATAAATTCAACTTTAAAGAATATTTTCTATTTGAAACACTCAACTCAGATATTACGTGTATTTCAAATGACGTAATTTACTAGTTCGGTACTCCGTATGTTTAAGTGAAGTTTTTCAATCCTTAACTTTTACTCAAAATTTTAACTTTCAGGCTTTTCACCTTTTTTTAAAGAGAAATTTATATTCAAACAAAACCAACATTCATCATAAACTTTCTTACATAACTTCAGCTTTAAAGATTTTTTTCTATTTGAAAATTCAACTCAAATGTCGTAAAAAGCGCATACTAAATAGGCTTTTGGACAATAGTTTGTTGAAATGAAAACAAAATGAAGTTGAAGTTAACAAAAATATTAGATAGATCGATGAAGATGTATTTAGTGATAAATTTCACTAAAAAAAGTTTAAATATTTGTGAGTGAAACATTAATATTACTCGATACAACCTTTAAATAAGTTTATTGGAATCTAATATTTATAAGTACTAACACTCAAATAAAAATTTATACTATTAAATTTAAGTATTATTTATAGCCAAAGTTTCTTGCATTTAAAAAAAAATCTGTCAACATTGCATCTTCAAAAGGGGTCTAACAGCCGCCGACATGTCAGCCAGGTCAGCATACTAGTAGATAATTTAAGCAAAATACACAAAGGAAAGCAATGCAGCAGATTTCCTTAATAAAACGAATTTAAGAACTAAATCGAACGAATTAAGAAAACACCAATCATTTTTAACTTCATAATTAAGATTATTTTCCGTGCACGTGATGTGACCACAAAAAATTAAACGGAATTCCATCATTTTACTTAATGGTCCATCTCAAAAATACTTTTCTCATTAAAGAGATAAGTATTTTTTTTATCTCCATAACTAAAATTACTCATATAATATACGTAACAATATTTTATTCTAAACTTCAATTTGACATGTTATAATTCCAATTATTTTGCGCCAAGAAATTAAAATCAGAAGAAAATAAAAAGAAAGTTGAACTCTTCATCATAAACAACCAAAAAAGAATAACAAAAGATTTAGCGCAAAATTTATGAGTATATGATCATACCAAAATATTCTTAATTAAGGCTGAGTTTTTTCTCTTCACCTTGACTAAGTATAATCTATCTTAGGTCAAATGGCAACTAAGTATCAACGTTTGTTAAATATTTATTAAAGATTAGAAGTGTGAATTTTCGACAAACTCAAGATTAAAACTACTCGGGAATATATTTAAAGGTCACTTTTAGACTTACTCCAAAATTTAAAGGACTATTTTATCATTTACTCTTAAAGTTTAAATCGTATAATGAAGAAAATGTGGTGTCCCGGTGAAGTGTACTTTAAAAATTATAACATTTAAATTTTTTTGGATTGACAGGAGTCCACTAAACACTAAAACAATTTTTTGGCTACAGTTTTGTGGACTCAGAAATTTAAGATTGGAGTCCACAAATTTATGAGACAAAAAGGAGTCTCATACAATTAGTGTTTGTTGTATGAGACACAAAATAAAGCTTCTCGCGCTAAAACCAACTCTTCGGCTCTCGAGAAAAAGATAAAAAAATAAATAAAATAATTCCAGGTCTCATTGAGACGCTTATTCCATACCTGAATTTCTGAGATTTTGCATCTATACACGTTTTGGAGTTACAATTGAAACTATACCCATTTTGTAATAATAATAATAATAATAATAATTATTGCAAGCCTACGCACATTACGATCAACTTTAGACTTATCGTGTTTGAAGTAAAAAAAATTAGTCTGAAGTAAAAAAAATTGTTCTTCAAATGCATTTAAGACTAAATAGGTTTGAAGTGCAACCAATGGTTTTATGCACTTTAGGTCAATTATAAGCTTGAAGTGTAAACTGTACTTTAGATGCACTTAAGACCAAAAGGTCTGAATTGCTGAACTGCTGAACTGCTAAACTGCAGAAAAAAATTTCCTACACTCTAGGCCAATAAGTTTGAAGTGAAAATTGCACTTCAAATGCAATTAAGGCCAAATAAATCTGAAGTGCAACCGATGGTTTCATGCACTTAATGCAAAATACACATGAAGTGCAAATTGCCAAAACAGAAATCTGTTCTTCGAAATTTAACAATCTAATATACGATTTAATACCAAAATCTACTCCAAATTATCTCAAATTTGAAACATAACCTCCAAATATTATCAAAAAAAAACCTCAATCATATACTAGGGCATTTCATGCAATTTTTACCTGAATTTGCTATACTAATTGAATATTATTTTATTTTAATTTTTTTATAATAAAACTTCGTTTTAAGTACTTTTTAGCAAATCCTAACTTAGCCAAACAAAACTACCTCAACATAGATATACTTGAAAGTGACAAATCCAAAAAAGTCATAAAAAGTAGTATATGCAAAGTTGAAGCATAGATAGTACTCTTGCATTAACTTTCATTTTCCCATTACAAGAGTAAAAGTAGTATCTCAATAAGAAGAGGACCACATTAACTAATGTTACAACCCTTTTATACAAAAGAAGCAAATATGCTATCGTAAATTCACTAGAAAAGGTTTAAATATGCCTTTGAACTACATAAAATTGTTCGAATTTCTTGATCGTTAATACTTTGATACAAACATATCATTATCGTCCATTATTTACTCTAAATATGCCTTATTTTAAACGGCCATATATGATTGGTCCCATATGCATACTTTGAGAGCATATGTAACCCATTAAATTTTCTAAGCTTTTATGCTATTGAGGTTCATGGCCATGTAATGAAAATTTGTAATAATAAACTCCCATTCAAATTAAATGCTTTCCTTCAATAAATCTTAAATATGAAAAATGAACAGTAAAATATAGAAAAATCTAAACCATTTTGTTGGAGGAGAATCCTACCATTACTCTCCATCGCCGTTGATTGTATGGATTTACATTACAATTGTTGCATTGAATTTGCTCAAAATTGTTAGACTAAAAAAAAAAAAGGAGGGGGGGGAGGGGGCAATTTATTATGGCTATATTCAATGGAGAATTAAGTAATTCGTATCTGCTGCCATAGTTTTTCTCGGTCATTATTAATCCCATGTTGCAGCTCAAAAATATATCTTAGTGATTTTTTTAAGCATATATGTCATAAATAGCACAAATTAATAATTGAACGAGTGCTTTGTATTAACTGCCATGAGTTGCTACATAACGGGACCATAAATAGCAAAAGTTGCAATGTACTACTTTGAGCAGCAAAATGGTTAAAAGGAAATAGTTAACTGATCACGCCCAACTATGTCTTATAAAAAGGATAAAGCGATCGCTGCAAATATATTTTGGTTAAGAACTCTGGAGTCGAATCTCACAGGGAATTAACCTATCGATCACAGCTATTGAACTCACAAAAATTCACGTATTCAATCTTCAGAGATGTTTGAGTAATAAAATGGGTATTTATTAACTAAACATTACGTAATAAAAATGCAGGAACTAAGAACTAGCTCTAAACTGGTTGTAAGCAAGAATGAGAAAAGTCTAAGGTTATGATTTCTTGGAATCCTTTCTGCTATGTTTGTAATAAATTTGCCTAAGTTTTCTCTATCGATCATGAGCACTCTGAATTTCATAACTCTCTCCCGAGTAATTACAATAATATACTAGACATAGTCTCCAGAATTACACTAACTGGCCTTAGTTACAACTCACTTAGATCGCACCCAAGATTTTATTATCCCTAATCCCACATTTAAACCCTTCGTATTGATCTCTCATATACGTTAGGAGTGATGTTATTCAACAACTACCTAAACATACACTCTCTCCGAATAATACATACTAAATAGGCACAGCCGATTGAGGGCCATTCAATCAACAATAATCACAATATAGTTGAACAAATAGAGAAATTATTAGGCAAAATCTATATTAGCATAACGCGAAAGTCATCCTCCAAGAGGTTCCATCAAAACCCTAGATTAGAAGTTTAGTTACGCATAATTGTTTTCACAATCATAATGATGTAATTCTTCCTCAATGATAAAAACAAGAAGAAGAAAGGTAAAAACTATATGCCAAATCTTCCGCTTTGCTTCTTGCTTCCAAAATACTTCAAAAACTTCGATATCCTCTATTTGGGCGAGTTGGGATTCTTATAGGTCAAGGAGAGTCGTCCTGAAAATTACACAATTGACCTTGCAATGTTTGGCTCCGAGCACCCCGTCCGCGGCCGCGGATGGACCGTGATTGACCGCAGATTCGACATATGTTCTGTCCGCGGTTGCGGATTGACCGTGGACCTGGGCACGGATTCCATCCTTGCTCTTTCGTCTCTATTTTTGATCGTGTTGTCCTCCGATTGGCCTTCCATGCTCCATATTGACTCCAAAACACTCTTTTAGCTTTCTCCTAGTTCGGAGTGGCTCCTGCAAAGCAATAAACTCGTAATTAGAGCATTTTATTTTCTTTTACGATCAAACATAGGTCAAGTGCGGCCAAATTAGAGTGTAAATATTAACTAACTTGCATGATTATCATCTATTATCATTAACCATTTTAAATAAAATGGTTAAAGCCTCAAATTGGGGGTTACTTTAAGTTAAGGAGATTAGAAATTCTCTCAAAAATGATCATATGCAAGAAGTCCACTGGTTAATTCGATTTTTTTCTCTGTATTAAATATCGATCGAGTCAGATAACTTATCATTTTTTATAACCCGTTTTCGACCCAAAACCATATCCGATCAATCATCTGTTTGCCACTCCTACTATGAGGAAACCAAATATGCTTTGTGGTCGTTATATTTACGAGATTAAGATATTCATTTCGGTATTAAATTTGAGATTTATTTATCCTCTTTTAGATAGTAGAATTAATTAATATCAGATAAATTTTATACTAAAATCTTAATATTTCTATTTCATATAGGATGCGAGATTATAATTTTGGAATGACTTTATTTTGAATCAAACCAAACACTCAATATACTTAACATGTCAATTTGTCTCCGAAAAACTGTTGCCTATCAAATGAACATCAATACAGCTAATCTATAAAGTCAAAGAATGAAATTTATATTCTTTTTATACAGAAAATTGCCAATAAATTTGTAAAAGAAATAAACTCCACATTTTTTTATGTTGTGAATTTGTGGAGTGATTTTATTCTCACACAACTTACACTAGTTGTGTGATGCCTCTTTTTATATCACATATGTGTGGATCCATATCTTACACATTTGGTCCATAAAATTTATGGGACCACACAGATATAAGATAAAAATAAGGTTTCAAACAACTAGGATCAATTGTTTAAGACACAAAATAAAATTTTTCGAGTGGGTGACATATCATTCTCTGATTTTCTTCTACTCAATAGTCATTGTCGTCATTAATGAGGGCAATAAGGTTAAAAAGATAGCAGTGATAGTGATGGTCTACAGTCCATGAAGGGTCAATCGCAGAAGAATTACAATTCCAAAATTTATTCTCCTCTTTTTCACAATGTTAGTTTATGGGTAAAAATTGAGAGTTGAAGGCCAATGCAATTAAGTAATTATTGCAGCCACCAACATTCTATTTCTTACAGTACTAGAAATCTTTGACACTACTTTGAAGGCATAAATATTTGGGAGCAATATTTATTGGGATTTACGTTTGTATTTTTTTTAATTAATATATTTTAATCTAATGTATATAATTTTCCGTCCTAATTTATATGACATTATTTGACTTAGTATGATTTTTTTTTGAAATCACTCGTCTAAAACAAGCCATATATATTTGTGTATATTTTTGAAGATTGACAAAATGAACCCGGTCATGAACCAGGTCCATCATGTGAGACACAGTGTTAATATACTTACGCATGTGACATACATGTAAAGAAGATAAGTCTCAAGGATCGGCAACAATATCTTCTGAGTTGATCGAAAAGGTTGCATAGGATAAGGAGTTGAAGTCTCCTTATGTGAAGGGAATTACATCCGGATCAAGGATAAGGATTGGAGTTTGAATTGTTCTAGGACTCGAATTTGATGAAGGATCAGCAATTCGAGTTTTAATCAAACTCTGATTACTAACTGTATAAATAATAATGATTGTTCTCTTTTACAGGTGGTTGCACATACACAGAAGTTAAACTAAATTGAGAGCAAAAGAACTAGGCGATTTTGCAAGCAATTTGTGTGTGATTCAAGTGTGCAAATCTGAAGCTACAAGAATCAGAGTGAAGAACCAATTACATTGTGTCTTTCTTTATTTCTAGTTCAATTGTAGTAGGTGTTTTCATATTGTACCTTTCAGCTTTATCTAGAAGCAATTGTATTAGGTACTTTGAGTATTCAAGTTAGAGTTAACTTGAAGGTGTCGCAACAGTTGAGGTTGTGTGCTACACTGGGATTAGAGTTTAATACTTAGGTTTACAAGGGTTTTGTAAATGCTATTTTGGCTCAGTAATTTTAGTGAAAGTTTGGAAAAATCCTACTGAGTAGTAGGTCGTGGTTTTTCACCTTTTGAGCCAGGTGTTTTCCACGTAAAAATC
>MU788963.1:126203-142695 GCA_026770625.1 Nicotiana glauca
CCCCCGCCCTCGTGTGGTATTGACATTTAGAACATCAATTGGTATCAGAGCCAGGTTATCCTTGAAGAGGCTAACACCTTAGGAGAATATCAACAATGAGTGCACCACCTGGGAACTGGGAAGGGCAATCCACTGCTAGGCCTCCACTTTTCAAATAGTCAGTACTATTCTTGGTGGAAGAACAGAATGAGAGATCACATTATCGGGGAAGATTATGAACTTGGGACATAGTCACTGATGGTCCCGTAGCAACCACTAAGAAGAATACTGAAGGAATTGATGTGCCAAAAACAAGGGCTGATTGTACTGTTGAGGACCTGAGGAAGTGGGAGAAAAATGCTAAGGCCAAGAAGTGGCTTGTATGTGGTCTAGGACCAGACGAGTATAGTAGGATCCAAAGTTGTACAACTGCTAAGGAAATATGGGACACTCTACAAGTGGCTCATGAAGGAACACCTCAAGTGAAAAGATCAAGAGGAACACTTCTATATTCTCATTATGAGAATTTTACTATGAAGGAACCAGGAGATGTATACTAGATTCACCATTTTGACAAATGAACTTGAATCTCATGGAAGGATTATCCTTAAAGAAGACAAGGTTGAGAAGATTATGACAAGAGTTCAGCCAGTCACATGGGAAAGCAAAATCATTGCCATTAAGGAATCCAAGAATATTGCTACCCTCAGACTGGATGAACTAATTGGAAATTTAACTGCCTATGAAATGAGGAGACAAACCATGAAGATGGATACCCCCAAAAGGAGAGAAGTTTAGCTCTCAGAATTGCTGAAGGAACAGATTTGGAAGATGATGAAGTAGTTATGATCACTAGGGATTTCAAGAAGTACCTGATGAGAGAAAAGGGTTCTTCAAGAGGTACAAACTTCAACAAAACAAGAGCTTCGAAAAAACAGACCAATGAGGGATGCTACAAGTGTGGTAAGACTGACCACATGATCAAAAACTGCCCTCAATGGGAAATTGAGTGGAAGAAAAAAAAGAGCTGAATGAAGGAACGGGAAGAAGGAACAGGTTCAACCAAAGAGAAACAAAGGTTCAACTAAGGCTATGGTTGCTGCTTGGGGAGAAACTTTAAATGAAGACTCAGAAGATGAAGCTGAGGAGGAGCAACACTAATGGCCATCAGAGAATCAGATGATGAACAAGAGGTAAGTATTATTCATCTCAAAGACAAGATTAAATTCTTGTCTATTAATAGACTTCATTAATGAGTCTTAGATAATTAATAATGAGAAGGAAGTTATGTCTAGGGAATGTATGATTCTAAAAGCAAAATGTAAAAATCTAGAATCTAGGGCAAATGAGAGTGATAACAAAAATGCTGAGTTGAAGAACCAGGTTCCTGAACATGACAACAGTGTCCTAGAACTTAGGTCTGAAAATCTGAAACTGAAATTAGGAACATGAAAGAAGATAATTGATCACACATATATCACTCTAGAAGAAAATTTGGGAAAAATTAAAGATGAATTATATAGGAAAGATGAATTCATCGAAGTCTTAAAAGAAGATCTAGGAAAAGTAAAACATGAACTAGACAGAACTTTCAAGTGGAACAAAGCCTCTGATGCTCTCTCTCCTGGTTGCAAGAGCATCACAGCAGTAACAAAAGATGACTTGGATATGGGACTCTAGCTCCTAAATGTGATCCAAAAAACAAGTACCTCACTCTTCATGAAAATAAAATCTGCACACACTGTGGTAAGACTTGCCATTACAAATATGAATGTAATGCAAAAGAAATGGCCAGTCAAAGGAACAAAGTTTTTGTTAAAGAAAAGAATAAGTTGCCTGGATGGGCAAGAAGGAATTTAATTCATCCTTTTGATTATAGAAAGGGACCCAAACTAGTTTGGGTTCCTAAGACTAACCCCTGATTTCCTTTTGTAGGTCCAAGTGAAAGAGAGGAGCCAAATATGGTATATGGATAGTGGCTGCTCAAAACATATGACTGGGGATAAGGACTAGTTCCTTTCACTTGAGGACTTAAAAGGAGGTAATACCTCCTTTGGTAATGTAAAAAAAGGTGAGATCATTGGGGTTGGAAAGGTAGGCAAGTCTAATTCTCATTCCATAGAGAATGTCTACCTGATAGATGGTTTGAAATATAGCTTAATAAGTGTATCACAATTGTGTGGCAGAGGTAACCTTGTGGCTTTTACCTCCACCAAATGTTTTGTGATTAACCTTATCACTGACAAGACTGTTTTGCAAGGAAAAAGAGTTAACAATATTTACATTGTAGATTTGTCAACTCTTTCAGAAAATGAACTCACTTGCTTAAGTGTGTTAGTTAATGATCCCCTCATATGGCACAAAAGACTTGGTCATGCCAGTCTAAATCAGCTAAACAAATTAGTCTCCAAGGACTTGGTCATAGGTTTACCTAATATCAAGTTCAAAGAAGACAAAGTTTGTGAGGCATATGCAAGGGGGAAGCATGTAAAGTCATCCTTCAAGTCCAAGAAAATAGTAAGTACGTCCAAGACGTTGGAACTGGTTCATATGGATATATGTGGTCCAATGAGAACCATGAGCAGAGGTGGAAAGAAATATGTATTGGTGCTAATTGATGTCTATTCTAGATTCACCTGGGTTTTATTTCTAACTTCCAAAGATGAAGCATTTGACATGTTTTCTTGCATTTGTTAGGAAAACTCAGAAACAATTTGGAAATCAACTTGCATTCATTAGGTCTGATCATGGAACTGAGTTTGAAAACTCTAAGTTTGTTGAGTTTTGTGATGAAAATGGCATAGATCACAACTTCTCTGCCCCTAGGACTACACAACAAAATGGAGTAGTTGAAAGGAAAAATAGAACTCTTGAGGATATGGCTAGAACAATGTTACTATCTAGAAAATTGCCTCACAGCTTCTGGGCAGAGGCTGTAAACACTGCATGTTACATTATAAATAGATTCATGACCATACCTCTAGTAGAGAAGACTCCCTATGAGTTACTTAAAGGGAGAAAACCAAATGTATCCCATCTTAGGGCATTTGGTTGCAAATGCTATGTGCACAATAATAGAAAAGACTCCCTAGGAAAGTTTGATCCCAGAAGTGATGAGGGAGTATTCTTGGGATATTCTTCACATAATGAAGCTTATAAAGTTTTTAATAAAAGAACTCTGTGTGTAGAAGAAAGTGTGGATGTAGTATTTGATGAAACTAACATTTTTTCTGAGAGACAGGAACATGAAGATGAAGCCATTGGACTGGTCAAAGATTTGGCTGAAGCATCAACTCAAGTCAAAGTGACACCTACAGAAGGAACAGATGATGGACCAGGTTCTTACTTACAGGGCAACCTGACAGGGGGAAGAAGTCAAAGAGGATTTGAAATAAACTCCTTGAAGGAACTTGTTCATGAACATGTTCTTCATCAAATGGCTGAAATATCCAGCAGAAGCCAATTGGTTGTAAAACCTCACAAGTATCAAAGTTCTCATCCCATTGAGAACATTATCACTGATCCAACATCTGGAGCCAAAACCAGATCACAATTAAAGAATATGTGTGCTTTTGATGCTTTCTTATCTATCATTGAACCTAAAAATATTATTGAGGCTTTGCAGGATATAGATTGGGTGAATGCAATGTAGGATGAGCTAAATCAGTTTGAAAGAAGTCAAGTTTGGCACTTAGTTCTAAGACCCAAGGATAGATCAGTCATTGGCACTAAATGGGTCTTTAGGAACAAACTTGATGAAGATGGAACTGTCACAAGGAACAAGGCAAGGTTGGTAGTCCAAGGTTACAGCCAAGAGGAAGGAATAGACTATGATGAGACATTTGCTCCAGTTGCAAGACTAGAGGCAATCAGACTTCTCATAGCCTTTGCAGCACATATGGAATTCACTCTTCATCAAATGGATGTCAAAAGTGCCTTCCTGAATGGCTACTTGAAGGAAGAAGTGTTTGTGAAATAACCTTCAGGGTTTGAAAGCAAAAACTATCTTGAATATATGTACAAACTGGACAAGGCTCTCTATGGACTCAAACAGGTACCAAGAGCATGGTATGAAAGTCTGTCAAAATTCCTAATGGAGCATGGGTACAAGAAAGGCAAAATAGATAGTACCTTATTCTTAAGGGAAAGAGGTAAGGACCTTCTTGATGTACAAATTTATGTTGATGACATAATCTTTGGGGCTACCACTGACAAGTTAAGCAAAGATTTTGCAAAATTAATGGAAGTGAATTTGAAATGAGCATGATGGGTGAGCTTAACTTCTTCTTAGGGTTGCAGATCAAAAAGCCAAAATGGAACCATGACTCACCAGCAGAAGTATACAAAAGAACTAATCAAGAAGTTTAAAATGCAGGATTATAAAGAAATAGCTACACCTATTGCAACTGCCACTAAATTAGATATTGATGAACCTGCTTCATCAGTTTATCAGAAGTTGTATAGGGGTATGATTGGTTCACTTTTGTATCTTACTGCCAGTAGATCTGACATTATTTTCAGTGTAGGGCTACGTGCTCGATTTTAGGAAAATCCAAAAGAGTCTCATTTGACTGCTGTCAAGAGGATATTGAGATATCCCAAAGGCACTACTAAGTTGTGTCTTTGGTACCCTAAAGGTAGTAATTTCAATCTAGTAGGATATGCTGATGCTGACTATGCAGGTTTCCTAGTGGATAGAAAAAGCACCTCAGGTATGGCACACTTCCTTGGTTCATGTATTATATCATGGGCTACCAAGAAGCAAAATTCAGTAGCCCTATCTACTGCTGAAGCTGAGTATGTGGATGCAGCTTCTTGTTGTGCTCAATTACTATGGATTAAACAACAATTGGTAGATTTTGGAATTGAAGTGGGATGCATACCAATATTTTATGATAACACTAGCGCTATAAGTATGATAATAACCATGTTCTTCATAAAAGGACCAAGCACATAGATGTTAGACACCACTTCTTGAGAGATAATTATGAGAAAGGATTAATCACAATAGAATTATATGCTACTGATAATCAAATAGCTGACATCTACACCAAGACACTGAATAGGGAAAACTTTGAAAGGAACAGGTTGGAATTAGGGATGATTAAGATCACCTAAAAAGGAACCAGTTCAGAATGCAATGAAAAAAAAAACAAAAAAAAAACAAAAAAAAAATATTTTTGGTTAGAAGTTCTGACTTTATGTAAATATCTGGACTAATTCTTACTCAGTCATACTCTAATCAGTATACTCTTGTGACATGTGTTTATATTAATTCATTGACCTCTTACAAAGATTTTTTTCTATTCTGATATATGAGGCATAATCAAGAGAAGTTCTACTTGAAGAACCTGGTTCATCAGTATATGCTCATGAAAAGGTCAGGTATGTTTCTATACTTTGCATAATTAGAAAAATAAATATTCTAATTATGAGCAGAAGTCCTATTCTAACCAAACTCCTAAAAATATAACCGTTGAGCATTGAACCAGTTTCGTTCTCCTAAAATTCTAAAGAAAACGGGGCTTTTTTGTTAAAAACTAGTGTCATCCATTTATCTCTTAAAGACCGGAGTCCTAACGGGCTTAGACTCCTGATTGACCACTGCAAAAAGCCTGTCGTTACTGCTCATAATCATACTCTACTTTAAATACACTCCAGATACTCCTATTTTAGTCTATAACCGTCATTAAGTGCTAAACCTCTGATCATACTCTTTCTCTCTAAAAATCTCCAAAATCCCCAAAACTTTCCAGAAATCCTTCACCATGACTAATCCTCAAGAAAATCCAGGAACTCCGCCACCTGTATCTCCCAACACATCCTCATGTGCACCCCCTAGCGACAACCCTAAACCCAGACTCTGCCGGTAAAAGATGTTGGCAAGAAAGACTGTAGCTACTGGAGTTCTAAGAACGGCTCTAAACGAAAAATTGAGAACCAGCCAGAAAAATGAGAGCTTTGAAAAGGAATCATCTGACTCGAGTTCTGAGTCTAAAGCTTTTATTTCTACAAGCGATGGAGAAGAACGTGGGTCTTCTGACTCATACAATAATCAAGAAAACCCTAGGGAGGTAAATACATGCTATATTTTTTCTGATGTAGTCGAGAAAGTGGACAATAGGTTTGTGTTGGTGGGTTCTGTAAGAGATGTAAATAAGGGAGAGTTGAGTAGAAAGGGAAAGAAAAAGAAAGATAAAATTCTTGCCATTTGTGGAGGAATAGAGAAGAGTGGCAACAAGCCAGGGGGAAGTGAATCTGGGGAGGCTGCTAAAGGTCTTGTACACCCGAGTGAACAATAAGATGAACCTATTTCATCTGTGGAAGAAACCTTGGCTGACATTCTGAAGAAGGTTGGAGCAAGCTATGATCCTAAGAAGTGCAAAACTTCTTCTCAAAAGGCTCCAACCGCCTCTAAGCCAACAAAGAAGAGCAAGGTGTCATCTCCTAAGTCTACTGTCCCTTCAGCACCAAAGGTGAAAGCTACTAGAAGCAGGGTAAAGCAAAGTGAGGCTGAGTTGCAGAAAGCCTTAGAGGCAAGCAAGAAAAAGAACAAGGAAAAGGGAAAAGCTAAAGTTGTGAAAAGTTCTATGCTTGCAGAAGAAGAGGAGGAGGAGATGGAACTGGTCCATCAGGAAAGAGGTACAACTGGGGAGGTTCCCACTCCTACATCAAAGAGATCCAAGACTTCTACCAAGAAGTCTTCAGAATCTATATGGTAAAAAGAACCAGGTCTGCAGTCAAAGGAAAACAAGTGAAAGTTCCTGAAGAAGAAGAAGCATGGTGTGGAGAGGAAGAAGAAGAGGAATCTAAAAAGGAACATGACAGATTTGACCTCTTTGGCAGGAGAAAGATCTTGAAAGGAAGAATTTTGAAAGACCTAGAGGATCCAGGCATGAAAAGATTGGTTGATGCCCTGGATGCACAGGGGTGGAAGGACATGGTTCTTCAACTGGATAGCAGGCTGGCAAGAAAAGAGCTGATCGAGTTTATGGCAAATGACACAGTGATGAATAGGGTTATTACCAACCTGGTGAGGGGAGTAGAGGTGCAGTTTGATGCACCTAAATTGGGCAGAATTCTAGAAATACACTGTGAGGGTTATGATGACTATACTAGGTAAAGGTAGCCTTGTCTAGATTCTCTCCCTTCTACTCTCCAAATCACCAGAAGTTTCTGTGATACCAAGTCTGATGAAGAAGTGCCTGAGGCTAGGTTTATGCAAAAGAGTGAAATGAAGCCTGAGCACAGGGTGCTCTTTGAGTTTGTGAACAAGTGTTTGCTGCCCAGATAGGGGAGAAGTCACACTGAAAATTACATGGACCTGGTCCTTCTGGAGTGTCTTGTGAGAGGAAAGCAGATTAACTGGCCTGCTTTCATTGTCAAGCTGCTGGATAGAGTCACCAATGGCTCCAAGGCCCATGCCACACCTTATGGGTTTATACTGACAACTCTCTTGGCCAAGTTAGATGTGCCATTGAAAAAGTGGGAGATGGCCTCCAACAAAGAGCACTTTGGAATCAAAACTCTGCAGGCTTGTGACTATCTGCTAAGTATAACCCCAGTTGAACCTGGTTCATCCTTGAAGACTCCTGTGAACAACAAAGTTAGGGCATTGGTTCTAGAGTGTGGAACGAAAGATGCAAAAATTGCTAGGCTCCAGGCTCGCATTGGTGAACTAGAAAGTGAAAGAAATGGCCTCAAAGCTGAGCTATCAAAGGAAAAAGGAAAGAGTGAAGGGATGCTCCAAACAATGCTCAATCTTCTTCAATTCCCACCCTCTTGTGCCTCCAAGCCCTAAAACCAATTTAGAAACCCTCTCAGTTACACAAATTCAGGATTTTTCTCTATTTTTGCTCATGGTTGGATGTTTGTTTTTCTTTTTGTGGTCTGTTTTGTAGAAACACTTCCTAATTAATGACAATGTGCTTTGTTTTCTCTTGTTCTATGAAAATTCTGATCTTAATAGTTAAATTGTTTTGTGAAGTTGATTATTGATTAACTAAATCATGTTTTCACTTGCAGTTTCCCTAGTGGCCATGAGTAATAATTAATATATGGGATTCATATAATATGAAACTTTTCGATGATACCAAAATGGGGAAAAGATATTGTGCTTTACTTTGTATTCTGAAATAAAGTGATATTTATAACCTGATTAAACCTGGTCCTTAATGATAAGTTAAATTAAAGTCTGAAAATTAAGCTGAGTTCCACAGGGTCTTTGATCAATAAAAGCATAGAGTCTGTCATCATCAAAAAAGGGAAATTTGTTGGCCCAAGTTTAGATGAAGTTTTGAAGATTGACAAAATGAACTCAGTCATGAACTAGGTCTATCATGTAAGACACAGTGTTGATATACTTACGCATGTGACATACGTGTGAAGAAGATAAGTCTCAAGGATCAACAACAATATCTTCTGAGTTGATCAAAAAGGTTGCATAGGATAAGGAGTTGAAGTCTCCTTATGTGAAGAAAACTACATCCGGATCAAGTATAAGGATTGGAGTTTGAATTGTTCTAGGACTCGAATTTGATGAAGGATCAGCAATTCGAGTTTTAATCAAACTCTGATTACTAACTCTATAAATAATAATGATTGTTCTTTTTTATAGGTGATTGCACATACGCAGAAGTTAAACTAAATTGAGAGCAAAAGAGCTAGGCGGGGTGTGTGATTCAAGTGTGCAAATCTGAAGCTACATGAACGAGAGTGAAGAACCAATTCTATTGTGTCTTTCTTTATTTCTAGTTCAATTGTAGTAGGTATTTTCATATTGTACCTTCCAGATTTATCTAGAAGCAATTGTATTAGGTACTTTGAGTATTCAAGTTAGAGTTAACTTGAAGGTGTCGCAACAGTTGAGGCTGTGTGCTACACTGGGATTAGAGTCCTTAGGTTTACAAGAGTTTTGTAAATGCTATTTTGGCTCAGTGATTTTAGTTGAAGTTTTGGAAAATCTTACTGAGTAGTAGGTCGTGGTTTTTTTCACCTTTTGAGCCATGTGTTTTCCACGTAAAAATCTCTGTGTTCTTTATTTTATGCACTCTTAATTCCGCAAATAGTCATAGTAAGTACATCTAGAAGAACCAGGTTCTTCTAGAGTGAAAATTAGGTACCACACTAATCACCCTCCCTCTTTTGTGGTATTGACGTTTAGAACATCATATACTATAAATCATCTTGAAAATACAAAAGGGAGGGTGAATTGTATATTTTTAAACTTAACGTCTTATTAGTTGACTAGTTTATCAAATAATCAACTGGATATAACAACTCAACAGTTATAATGACAGAAAGTAAATTGTAGAAAGTAAGTGCAGGAATTAAAGACATCGAAATTTTTATACTGGTTCGGATTCAATGTGATCCTAGTCCTGTCCCCTTGGGTTGCAAGGGAGTTCTCTTTAGTAAAAGCGTTTCTCTGAGTACAGTGAAAATGACTTGATAACACAGTTCCTCTAACACTCGTTTCTTTTTGATACAATGCCTCACCAGTGTTATACTCCCCTTTTTTCTCTGACTTGTTACACAACAGATCTTATTGAACTACAATATTTGTTTGCAATATAACAAAAATAGGGTTTTTTGGTTCGATCAAAGTATATATGACTAAGGTTACATTTGGGTATAAATACTTTGATGAGGATCGAAGCTTGACAACCCAAGGGATTTGATCCTTGGAAAGAGATTGATTCTTTCCAAGAATAAGATAGCTAGTCATTGCTTTTCCTTGATCTCTTTCCTTTAACAGATGTATATAATGAAGGCTTGCTTCCTTGATTGTTGGTTCTTCTGAAAATAGCCGTTTAGCAATCTTTACAGGATCTTCGATCTTTCGGATATGCTGGTCGTGATTCATGCCTTAAGATTAGGCTGCTTGATTCTTTCCATTGCAGCTGCCTTTAATCTTTGTTGATTGATTACTTTCCTTAGGTATCCAGTTTTGCTGATTGATTTGCTTGATTCTTGTTGATTGATTTCTTTCCTTAGGCATCGAGATTGACTTGTGCGACCTTATAGTATTCTCTTGAGTCCTTGTTCTCCTGTGATTGATTTCCTGCAGAGATATATTATTTGTATCATTAAAACTAGATCTAACAGTTTTCGCCTTTTTTATAATGACAAAATAATATATAGGTGTAAACACCAGTTGACTTTCCTGTATGTTACTCCCCCTCAATCGATGCAGTTGACTAGTCCATGTTACTCTCCCTCAATGTATGCAGTTGACTAGTCCATGGTTAGAGTCGACTCCTGCGAACGAGCACCTATACTTGTACCTGTACGTGTAACTACTTGTATAGATATAACATATACTTTTCTTCCCCTTTTTGTCATAAGCAAAGAGGGAACAATCGAAGCACTAAACAAAATATATAATATTAAATAAGAGAGGTATAGAAAGTATCCAATGGCTGAGAAAACAGCACAGCAAAAAAATAAATTATCCAAGGGCTAAAGAACCAGTCCATAACCAGCACAACAAAAAATTATCTTAAACAACCAGACTTAACGGCTCAAAAAATAAGTAAGAGTATTGCAGATAGCCTCTTTCATTTGTTCAAAGCTAGCATTGGCTGAGATGCTTACACCATCTAACCTGTCATGAATTTCCCTGAAAGCTTTGACAGTATTCTCCCTAACTCTGAGAACTGCGACTCTAATCCTGGACACATCAGACCCTGTTTCTTTTGAAATGGCATGAATGTCAGCAACAGTAAACTGAGTGGCTGAGATAAAATTTTTGATATCAGAGAGTTGAGAGTCAATGGCACGAAGCTTGTCACCAAAATCAGGACTACCAGTATTGGGATGAGGAATAGAGGGTGAAGGTTGTGCTCTATAGGCGCATGCTTTGCTTCACTATCGTGTTTCTTAACCTAGGAGTCCTTAACATTCATATATCCCATACTAGGAAAGGCTCTAGAGTTGTAAGACTTAGAGACAGTGACAAAGGGATAATTGGACAGGGAAATTTTATGAGCTTCCAGAATGTGAGTGATTGCCATGCCATAGGGTAGACTAGTGGGATCTTCAGCACTTTCGATCATGAAATTGATAACCCAAGAGGAAAGTTTGATTTTGAGTTTGGTTACCAGGCAATAAACGAAGAAGGTGTCCCTTTGAGAGAAGGTTGAAAGGAACCAGTACGGGAAAATAAAGTAGTTGCGACAATGTGGGCAAGAACTCGAGTTTTGAAGCTAACATCACTAGGACCTAACTGGTTTGGAAGGGAGTTAGAGGTACACTCAGCAATACACTATTTGGCTTGGTCAAATGAAATTTCAAAATTATCAGGCTAGGTGTTTTTAAAGAATATAGGAAAACCAGTGCAACGACACTGAAAGAGAGAATAAAACATGGCACAATCAAGAACAATACACTTGCCTAACACTAAAGATTCCAACCTATCAGACTTACTAGAACGGAGATTTGCATAGAACATTTTTACCAGGGGTTCATATACCTTAGGTTGAGGAGTAGAGAGGAACTTAACCCATCCTTGATGAACGAAGAAGTCTTTGAGCTTGCAATTGAGGGATTCCATGTCGTCAAGATCGACAACCCTTCCATGAGCAACAGGATTTTCCTTCAGAGCACTGAAAAGATCCCTATTTGGGGGATCCCAGAAGTTGAGGTCAGATTCGAGAGAGTTAGAAAAATCAACCTTGGATTTCTTTGGAGTGGAGGTGACTGGGGGTTCTTCCATGGGTCATTTACCTAGGGCTTTTTCTCCTAGGAGTGGGGAGTGTTCAGAGAAGTCTCACTGAGAAGAGGCAAAACCCTCACAGTGATTGAACCCTAGGTCTACCTGTTCCGGGGGCATAGTTGGGGGTTTTGCTTTGGAATGGGTGCTTTTTCTGGTAGAGGCAGAGGGATTTCTAGGATGTTTGTCCATTGAAGGGAAAGTGATTGATCGGAGCTTTTGAGAGAAGATGATGATGAGAGTGACTGAAATGGGTTTTCCGCTTTAAGAAGAGGTTTTTGGCGGTTGAGTACAGAAAAGGAAAAGTTGTCAGTTGAAGGGAAATGATGATTGGCTTTCCAACTTTGAACGACGAACTTATGTGAAAGAAGAGAAAAGAGAGGAAAAAAGCGGGGGTGTAATTAATGCACGAGTGAAGGACAATTATTACACCTGTAAAAATTCAATAGTACACATAGGTCCTAAAACTTATTAGAAAGCACCTAATGCCAAGTAAATTTCATAAATCACAAAATCTCTCTTCAAATAGAGGTTTAGTAAAAATATCAGCTAGCTGATCAGTGGTTCCAACAAAAGATATTTCTATGTCACCCTTAAGAACATGATCTCTAATAAAGTGATGCTTGATATCTATATGCTTTGCTCTCGAGTGATGCACATAATTTTTTGAAAGACAAATAGCATTTGAATTATCACAAAAAATTTGTATAGGCTTAAACAGAAGTTCATAGTCACCCAGTTGATGAGACATCCATAATAGTTATGCGCAACATTATCCTATGGCAATGTATTCAGCTTCAGTAGTGGACATTGCAACTGATCCTTGCTTTTTTATTGTTCCAAGATATTAATGCCTTTCCCAGTAATTGACATGTACCGCTTGTGCTTTTCCTATCGTCCTTATCACCTGCAAGGTCAGCATCTAAAAACCTTCTAATTTAAAAGAGTTAGAGCGAGGATACCATAGTCCATGAGATACAATCCCAATGAGATAACGAATTATTCTTTTTACTGCGGTCAGGTGTTATTCCTTGGGAGCTGACTGAAACCTGGCACACTTACAAAAGCTGAACATAATATTTGGTCGACTTGCTACCAGGTACAGTAGTGATCCAATCATTTTACGATATTTAGTTTCATCAACAGGAATTCCTTGCTCATCTTTGTCTAGATTTGTGGAAGGACTCATTGGTCTGCCAATGGATTTTGCATTGCTCATACCAAAATTTTGAATCAGTTATTTTGTGTATTTGGTCTAACATATAAAGGTTCCTTCTTTAGATTGTTGAATTTGTAGTCCAAGGAAGAACGTTAGCTCTCCCATCATACTCATTTCAAATTCACTTTGCATAAGATTTGAAAATTCCTTGCACGTAAGAGGGTTAACAATACCAAATATAACATCATCAACATAAATCTGAATGATGAGGTTACCTTCCGATGATCTTTTAATAAACAAGGTAGTGTCTATTTTACCTCTTGTGAAGCCATGATCAACAAGAAAGAACTCAGTCTATCATACCAAGCACGTGGAGCTTGCTTTAGTCCATATAACGCCTTAGTGAGCTTGTATACATGATATGGGAATTCTGAATCTACAAACCCAGAAGGTTGTTTTACATAAACCTCTTCCTCAATTAATCCGTTCAAGAAGGAACTTTTTAACATCTATTTGGAATAGTCTAAATCCTTTAAATGATGCATATGCCAGAAGAATTCGTATAGATTCCAAACGAGCTACTGGAGCGAAGGTTTCATCATAGTCAACTCCTTCCTGTTGTGAGTACCCCTGAGCAACCAGTCTGGCATTATTTCTTATGACCTTTTCATCCTCGTTTAATTTATTTCTGAAAACCCACTTTGTTTCGATTACAAATACATTTTCAGGTTTTGGGTATCACACTCCACACTTGATTCTTACGAAACTGATCTAGTTCTTCTTGCATAGCTTGAACCCAACTTGAATCTTTTAGTGCTTCCTCTATCTTCTTTGGCCCAATCTGAGAGATTAATGCAATATTTTCTTTCTTTTTAAGAGCTCCCCTTATTTTCATTCCTTCATGTGGATCCCCTATAATGACATTTTGAGGATATTCAGGCTCGCTTCTCCATTTGTTTGGACGCACTACATTGACAGTCGACTTGATTAGTTGATATGGTATATTACTGTTGTCTTCACCAGTTGACTCTGTCATAGTAGATATGTCGGTCGACTCTTGAGATTTGCTTATCTCCTGAATTTCTTGAGCTTGATCTTCATTACCTGCATTAACTCCTTTCTCGACCAAGGGGTTATTTTCATCGAATATAACATGTACTGATTCTTTCACATATAATGCGCGTTTATTATATACTCTAAAAGATCTATATTTAAGGAAGAGCCCAGAAAAATACCTTCGTCACTTCTTGGATCAAATTTTCCAAGATTATCCTTACCGTTATTGTGGATAAAACATTTACTTCTGAAGGGATGGAAGTAACTGATATTGGGACGTTTGCCTTTCCATAATTCATATGGAGTCTTCTTCAGAATAGGCCTCATGAGGCATCGATTTAGAATGTGACATGTTGTACTTACGCCTTCTGCCCAGAAGTGATTTGGCAGTGAATGATCTAGCAACATGGTTCTTGCCATATCTTGGAGAGTTCTATTCTTTCATTCCACGACTCCATTCTGTTGTGGTGAGCATGGTGCAGAGAATTTATATGTGTATCCTTGATCATTGCAAAAATCTTCAAATGCTCTACTTTAAAATTCTCCTCCACGGTCTCTGAATTGTTGAAATAAGATATCCCTTCTCTCTTTCAACCTTCTTGTAGAAAACTTCAAAATTTCTTAATGCTTCATCCTTATGAGATAAGAAAATTACCCAAGTGAAACGTAAAAAATCATCTATAATAACAAAAGCATATCTTTTTCCTCTTATGCTAGCAGTTGCCCAAATACATCCATGTGAAGTAGTTGTAAGGGTTTTGGGGTAAATACTATATATTTGTTTTTGAAAGAGTTTCTGGTTTGCCTACCCATGTGACATGTATCACATATATGAGTTCTAGAAAAATTCAGTTTGGGAGGACTAACAACTAACTCATATTTGGATAATTTTTCTATCAAATGCATGCTAGCATGATCGAGTTTTCTATGCCACAACCATTGATCATCATCATAGAGGTGAAGCAAATATGACCATCTATCTTTTCAAAACTATCAAGGATATAAATATTTCCATACCTTTTTCCAAGAAGAACCATTACTTGATTCGTATTCAATAGCACATCTTGTTTTCTTAAAATTTACCTCATATCCTGAGTCGCAAAGTTGACTTATGCTCAAGAGATTATAGTTGAGGCCATCAACCAGATAAACTTCAGTGATGTCACCGTTGTTATTAAAAGGAATTGTACCAGTACCAACTATTTTGCCTTTTAAGTCATTCCCGAATTTAACACTTCCTTCGTCAATTTTTGTGACTTCTTTGAACATGTTTTTGTCACATGTCATATGACTGGTACACGCACTGTCTAGATACTATTTCCCTTTGCGGCTTATTCTGTGGTGTTCCTCACTGGTTTTACCTCGTGCCATGAAACAATTTTCATTTTCTTCATCTGAATTGTCCTCATCTGTCCAGCATCCTGAGGATTTGTTCATTTCATTTTCCAGAATCGTCATGAAGCAGAGATTCACTATTTCTTCATGATATGAGTGGTCTTCATCACTCCAGCTTCCGAAGGATTTTTTATTGTTAAAGCCTCTAGAGATCTTTCTTTTTAGTTCTGGGCACTCTGCTTGAATGTGCCCAAAGCTTCTAACTTCATAGCAGTTTTCATTGTTCTTATTCTACTCATTGTACTTCCTGGATCGTCTTGGTGGAATTCTTCCTTTCTTTGTATTCCGGAATCTTCTCATTAATCCATCCATATTTCTTGATAGCATAGCGATCTCTTCTTTTAAAGCTTTAGGATCATCGTCAATTTTGTTTCCAGTTGTTTCAGTTGAGGCCTTGAATGCAACTATTTTCTTTTTCTCTTCTTGACTAGTCTTCTTGAGATGCGTCCTTTTGAAAGCTATGAGTTCTCCTCATAGCTCATCATAGGATAGTTTGTTTAGACCCTGAGATTCCAGTGTGACTAATTTGGTCTGCGAGGTGGTTGGCAAAATTTTGAGAATTTTTTTAACTTGATCACCACTGGTATAGGGCTTGCCAAATGCCTTTAGATCGCTAATTATTTTGCTGAATCTAGCAAACATCTCTTCAATGGATTCTCTTTCTTTCATTGAGAAGAGTTCGTAATCGTGAAATAGTATGTTGATATGTGTTTCTTTTACCTTGCTAGTTCCTTCATATGTGACCTCAAGCTTGTCCCACATTTCTTTGGCTGTGTCACAGCTTGAGATTTTCTCATATTCTTCACCATTTATAGCATTATGAAGAAAATTTCTTGCTTTATTGTTAAGTCGTACCACTTCCAATTATTCTTTTGTATATGAATCTATATCTTCTGGGTCAGTAAGTGGTGGATTAGTAGTAGGTAAGGGATAATTTCCCTTTTTTATGACTCTCCAAACTTTGACGTCATAGGCCTTCGTAAAGATCTCCATTCGCACTTTCCAATGAGAGAAATATTTTCCATTGAAATATGGTGGTCTAATTTGTAAAGTTCCTTCCTGAAAGAAAGCTCCTATGATAACTTGATTTGGCATGATCTTTTCTTACAAGTTGTTAAGCAAAAGAAAGATGTAAGACTTGCTCTGATACCAATTGAAAGTACAAAGAGGGGGGAGGGGAAGGGGGAGGG
>MU788963.1:142811-188253 GCA_026770625.1 Nicotiana glauca
GGGGAGGGGGAGGGGGGTTGAATTGTATATTTTTAAACTTAACGTCTTATTATTTGACTAGTTTGTCAAATAGTCAACTGGATATAACAACTCAACAGTTATAATGACAGAAAGTAAATTGCAGAAAGTAAGTGCAGGAATTAAAGACACCAAATTTTTTATACTGATTCGGATTCAATGTGAATCCTAGTCCAGTCCCCTTGGGTTGCAAGGGAGTTCTGTTTAATAAAAGCGTTTCTTTGAGTACAATGGAAATGACTTGATAACACAGCTCATTTAACACTCGTTTTTTTTATACAATGCCTTACTAGTGTTATACTCTCCTTTTTTTCTCTGACTTGTTACACAACAGATCTTAGTGAGCTACAATGTTTGTTTGTCATAGAATAAAGAGATGGCTTTTTGGTTCGGTCAAAGTATATGTGACCAAGGTTATGATTGGGTATAAATACTTTGATGAGGATCGAAGCTTGACAACCCAAGGGATTTGATCCTTGCAAAGAGATTGATTCTTTCCAAGAATAAAATAGCTAGCCGTTGCTTTTCCTTAATCTCTTTCATTTAACAGATGTATATAATGAAGGCTTGCTTCCTTGATTGTTGGTTCTTCTGAGAATAGCCGCTTAGCAATCTTTACAGGATCTTCGATCTTCCGGATATGCTGGCCGTGATTCATGCCTTAAGATTAGGCTGCTTGATTCTTTTCATTGCAGTTGCCTATTATTCTTTGTTGATTGATTGCATGTTCTGCGATCTTGTAGTATTCTTTTGCGTCCTTGTTCTCCTGTGATTGATTTCCTGCAGAGATATAATATTTGCATCATTAAAACTAGATCTAACACATCTCATTACGGGGTCGTTTGGTTGGGAAACCAGTTATCGAATATTAATAGCCTGTTTGGTCAAGCTTTTTAAGAGGCAAAAAATACTTTTTTTTTCTTCCCAAAAGTACTTTTTTTCTTCCTAACTTGAGGTGTCCGGACAAGTTTTTTTGGGGAAAAAAAGTACTTTTGGGAAGAAGCAGAAGCAATTTCTGAGAAGCAGAAAAAAGTATCTTCTTTCCAAAAGCAGAAGCAGAAGCAGAAGCAGAAGCAGAAGCAATTTTGACTTTTTTTCTTACCTAAAATACCTCTAACAAAATATAGTATATGCCAAAATAACCGTTAAACCTAATACTTAAAATATTAATGTATAAGTATTTCTTCTTATTTTTAGGATAGCTTTTTAATATATAGTGACTTTTAAGGGTGAATATTTTTATATTTGTTGAATGAATTTTAATATATTTTAACTTATATTAAAGAATTAAGTACTTTTTAACTATATTTTTATATTTTACTTAAATAAAATTAAAAGATTTAATTATTGCCTGTAATAATAATTTTTGAGATTATTTATTCACTTATAATATTAACTATTAAGTACTATTCATGTTCTTACTCGTAATTTGATACTTTAAAATTTTTTCTGAAAGTTTGGCGAAAACATAAATTATTGCTCAAAAGTATTTTTTAGAGTGATTAACCAAACACAAATTGCTTCTCTCCAAAAGTAATTTTTTCAAAAGAACTTTTGAAAAAAAAATACTTCTCAAAAGAGCTGATTTTTCAAGCTTGGCCAAATAGATTATAATTATCCCACTCTTCCATTTTGATAAAAATAACACTATAATCCCGAAATAATCAATCTCAAAATTAGTTATACCTTAATTTATTCCCAACCAAACGTGGAATAAACTTTCTCAAATTTAATTCCCGAATCAATTATCCCTTATCCCTCGTGTCAAACGAGGCCCAAGGTATAATAGAAAAGAGCCCTAAGGGTATCATTTGATCATATTAACAATTTTTTTTGCTAATGAAATAGGAGTCTATTATATTAAAGGCATAGAAATTTAGTTATTACATAATACACGGATAGACCACATTACAGTTTTTTCCGATTTGTCTTTAATAAAAACTTGTAAAATAAAAGTCGGAGGTATTCCCAGAAAACAGTGCTGTCTTCCTCCGTTGATATTTGTTGCCATACTTTGCCAGAGCGTCCGGCACAATTGCTAAGATAAACCCTTTTCCTCAATAGCAGAGGAAGGTTAAAAAGAATAAAATAGTAGAAAAAAAGTTAATAGTATGTATTAATCATAAGTACATACTATTAAGCACCCATTTTAAGTTTCACCTCAATGGTCAACTTTGCTAGGCCATAGCCACAGACAGAGAATATAAAACCCAAGAAAAGGAAAACCACATTATATTATATACATAAAATACATTATTTATCCACCAAAGAGAGAGAAATGGAATAAACAAGCTAGAGAGAGAAACAAAAGGCCATTTCTGAAAAGGGTTCTTTGTAAAGGGAGCTAAAAGAAAGAGCACATTAGAGTTGTCTACATATACTGATAGAGTGAGAGAAAGTGTGTGTGTGTGTGTGTCTGGGAGGTGTAGTGTAGAAGAGGGGGCAATTTAAAGCAAAATTGCAGCATTTGGTCTCTCCCTTCCTTAACATCCCCCTCTTTTTCCAAAGCTTCCTTTGTCCCCCCCAACTAAACCACCTTTTTTTCTCTTTCTTCCTCTTTTTCCGGCCACCCTTTTGGCCGGAAAACATACTCCCTTCTTCCCGCCGGCAACCTCCACTCTTTTTCTTCTTAGCTCACAGAAGCATACTACTATAGTGCAAAAATATTCTGTTTTTGATCTATTTCTGTGTTGCCGGAGTTTGGTGAAGTGTAGCTCCGATGAATCTCCGGTGAGCATATCTGGGCACTTTTTTTGTTTTTAAGCTGAAAAAAAAAGCATAAAGGGAAAATGAAAACGCCGGGGAATATAGCCGGAGCTCAGCAGGCTGTTGCCAACGGTAATCCTGCCGAAGGTCTGTCACTATCCTTACTTATTATAAATATACGGAGTATTATTTATATAGAGAGAGTGACTTACAAATATACGTACGTATATACTTTTCTCTAGTAGTAATAAGCAGATGCATTGTAAGAATCGTGGAATCAAAAAGACAAAGCTATTTCTCTTTCTCGGCTTTTGTCTATTCTTTTCTTCCATCCCAATGAAATTCTCCTGGAAAATATTATTTTCCTTTCGGTTTTACTATATGCTTTTTCCACATCCAAACTATGCATTACACGTATGTTGAAGTTGCTAAGCTAAGCAAATGGGATTTTCTTGGAAAAGTTTCATTCTGGGTGAGAAAGTGATAAAAATCTTTACTTTTTCAATCTAGCAAGAATATAAAAAAAGTTATTTTTTGTAAACCCATTTTCTTTTTGGGGTTGAATTTTTTGGAAAATAAAGGTGTATTGATTAATTAACAAGTGTTATAAATTGAATGGTGGGGTAAATAATTTTTTTAATTTTTTTTTGCAGGTGAAAAGAAGAGCATAAACCCAGAGCTATGGCAGGCCTGCGCCGGTCCTCTGGTGAACTTACCGGCCGCTGGGACCCACGTCGTCTATTTCCCTCAAGGCCATAGTGAACAGGTTATTTTCTTTAACAAAAAAAAAAAATTAAATTACCCTTTTGTGACTTAATAAGAAATTTTTAATTGCGTGGCCTAATGGTTAAGAACCTCATAAAAAATGAGGTTAGTAGAGATAAAAAAAAAAAGTTTGGTAATTCCTTTTTATGATTATATAAAATAGTTGAGGTGTGCATAAAATAATCCGAATTTTTATGGGCTTGTATGCGGCCATTTGCTAACGTGAGCCGATATGGTGCACGTTATTACCCTTACACCTTGCTACTTATGTCAGGCTGCAGATGTGTATGGGTTAACATTATTGGTTTTATTGTTGATTTTGATAGTAGAATGCATTGTATTTATTTATTTTTGTGGATCACATCTTATTTGTTTTGCACCTCTGTTATGGTATCTCTGGAGTAACATGCATCTTGTGTCAGTATGTGTAATTGTGATCTTTATGAAGAATTTGTTATTTGTTGGCTTATGCATATGCTTACATGTGCACGTGTATATATATATATTTACCACAAGGTTTTTAGAAAAAGAACAAAGATGAAAAGACTGGAAAGGTATCATCTTTAGTACCTTTGACTATCACTGTGCCTATTAGCAGCTAGTGGGGTTGTTATGAGGAAAAAAGGGAATAAAAAATGAACCTTTATGGCTGGGTTAAAGTGGCGCTTGCTTTAAAAAAGTTTGAAGAAAAAATTTCATAATTTTTTTTCAGAGGAAGAGAATGATCTGTGGTCTAGTGGTAATGAAATGGGAAAAAAAAAAATCACCGGTGACCTAGATTTAAATTCCGGAGAGACAAAATGCTTGGATTTCTCCCTATTTAATAGGTAGAGTTACTCGATACTCGTGCTATTAGGAGGTATTCCCTTTGTCCCAATATATGTGGCATCATTTGATTAGGCGCAATATTTAACAAAGAAAAGGAAGACTTTTGAAATTTTTGGTCTGTGGCCGTAAAGCTTTTCAAAAAGGGTAAAACATGAATTTTAAATTAAATTATTATTAAATATAGAAAGATGACATTTTTTTGTCCAAATGTGACATTCTGACAAACAAAAGAGGAAACGTACCACGTAAATTGGGATAGAGGGAGTAATAGGTATTGAATGGAGCAATTGAGATATGTGCAAGCTCGTCCAGACGTGTCCGTTATTTAAGAAAACAAATTAAGTGGAAGAGAACAAGATGGAAAATTGGAAAATAGTACTAAGCAAGAAATGAAAAGTTAGCACTAGTTGAAGTGCAGCAATGGTGAAGTGCCTTTTCCTTTTATTCAAGTTTTGATCACTTTCAAGAAACTATCTTCTGCTGGGAACTGAAATGATTGCCATATAGCTAGCTAGTGTAGTATGGTTATGTGGTTAAGATTAGTTATATGCAGAGTTATGCATGGGTCTAATTTGTTTCTTTTGCACTTGAAAATTTCAGGTTGCAGCATCTATGAAGAAAGATGTAGATGCCCAAATACCAAACTATCCAAATCTTCCATCCAAGTTAGTTTGTCTCCTTCACAATGTTACCCTGCATGTATGTATATTCAGACTCCATTTGGCTTTTATACAAACTGATTTTTTCTTTAAAGCCTCTGCTGCTCAACAATAATGAGTGTATTTTTTGTCACTAGGCGGATCCAGAAACAGATGAAGTTTATGCACAGATGACACTGCAGCCAGTTCCTTCAGTATGTCCCTTCCTCGCTTTGTCTACATTAAAAGGCGAATTTTTTCCTATAGCTAACATTTCTTCTTTCTTTGAGAATGGCAATCTCATTTATAGTATATTCCAATTGAATGTAACACTCATGTAGTGAACCTTTGGTCTTCTGCAGTTTGACAAGGAGGCATTGTTGAGATCAGATTTGTCTATGAAAACAAATAAACCGCAAACAGAATTTTTCTGCAAGACCTTAACTGCCAGTGACACGAGCACGCATGGAGGCTTTTCTGTGCCTCGGCGTGCTGCAGAGAAAATATTCCCACCTCTGGTAAAAGCACATTGAAAATTACTCATTTGATACTTTTTGGTTGTTTCTCTATCTTTTGTGTGATAGGCTTGCTTGTTCATTATCAGGATTACTCGATGCAACCACCTGCTCAAGAACTTGTGGCTCGAGACTTGCATGATAATGTGTGGACCTTCCGCCATATTTATCGTGGTAAGTTTGTTTATCTGCTATATATGGATATACTATTCCAAGCATTGCCAGATAATATTGGCTTGTTTCCTATCCCTTACCTATCTCTGGTGATCCAGGCCAACCCAAACGCCATTTGCTAACAACGGGGTGGAGCCTATTTGTCAGTGGGAAGAGGCTTTTCGCCGGTGATTCAGTCTTATTTATTAGGTAATGATACTGGCAATGTCATGCCACCTTAAATGTTATATCTCATTTTTTCGTGCATTTGAGGAAATAGTAATTGTAAGTATAAACTGATGACTGAAATAGAATGCTAAGTGAGACCCATAAAGGGAATCAACTCAGCTGTTGGATTCTCTTTGGTTCGTTCATATGCTTCGGTCATCCTTAACGCTCTTCAATCTATGTCTACAGGGATGAAAAGCAGCAGCTTCTACTCGGCATTAGGCGAGCAAACAGACAGCCCACAAACTTATCATCATCTGTGTTGTCAAGTGATAGCATGCATATAGGTATCCTAGCAGCAGCAGCCCATGCAGCTGCAAACAACAGCCCTTTCACTGTGTTTTATAACCCAAGGTCAGTGAACTTACTTTCTTAATAGGCATATGCATTTCGTATTAGCAATTTATCTATCCTTGATCTTGATGATTTTAAAAATTTTAAACCTCTATATGAACAGGGCAAGTCCTTCTGAATTTGTCATCCCTTTAGCCAAGTATTACAAGGCAACTTATAGCAGTCAAGTATCGCTTGGCATGCGGTTCCGCATGATGTTTGAGACAGAAGAGTCAGGAACTAGAAGGTATATGGGCACAATTACCGGCATCAGTGATCTGGATCCGGTGAGGTGGAAGAACTCACAATGGCGTAACTTGCAGGTACAGTTTTCTAACTGGTAATTTGACTTTTGTTTTATCTTTACTTAAGGAATGTACTAACCTTCACGCTTGTGAATTATGATTAGGTTGGTTGGGATGAGTCAACTGCCGGGGAGAGGCGTAACCGGGTCTCAATTTGGGAGATTGAACCTGTAACAGCACCGTTTTTCATCTGTCCTACTCCACCATTCTTCAGGTCAAAGCGGCCAAGGTTACCTGGAATGCCAGGTACGAGGAATTCTACAACCAGAATATGACTTTCAATTCTGTTGATATCTTTTGACATAGTTGAATAACTCTAGAAGATATCACTTGTTGCAGATGACGATTGTTCTGATCTGGATGGCCTATTCAAGAGGACAATGCCGTGGCTTGGTGATGACTTTGGGATGAAAGACCCGCAAGGTCTTCCAGGCCTGAGCTTAGTCCAATGGATGAACATGCAACAGAACCCTTCGATGCAGCAGCCAAACTACCTGCATTCTTTGTCTGGTTCCGTTCTACAGAATGTCGGAGGTGGAGCAGACCTCTCACGTCAGTTAGGTCTACCAGCAGCACCTCAGCTTCCTCAGCACAACACCTTACAGTTTGGTACCCAACAGCCAAACCAACAAGGTCAGATGCCAGCTGCTACATTGAGCCCAGTAGGATCCATTATGCAGTCGCAGCAGCAACAGTTGTCGGATATCAGTCAGCAACCAAGACAGAACCTAATCAACCAATCCGTGCCTAGAAACCAAGTTCAGGCCCAAATTTTGCAAGCGCAGAGTCTTGTGCAATCTCAGAATGTCCTTCAGCAACAACAATCACTTCAAAACCAGCTGCAGAGGAACCTTCCTCAGCAGCAACAGATTATGAATCAGACTCAGCAGCAGAGTTTCATGCCATCCCAGCCTAGCGATCCACTTAACCAACAGATGCATTTCTCTGATAACCAATTACAGTTGCAGCTTTTGCAGAAGCTGCATCAGCAGCAGCAATCATTTCTAGCTCAACAATCTGTATTGCAACAGCAATCCCAGCTTGTGCCAATCCAGGATCAGCAGAAGCAGCTCTTGGATGTATCACAGAACTTTTCCAGGTCGCTTGCAACAAGCCAACTGCTGGATATGTCTCAAACCACGTCCACCTCCACTTCTCTTTCCCAGTCGCAAGTTGTCCAGCAGCAAATGACTAGCCAGTCTAATTTTCGTTTTTCCCAGCCAAATCAGCAATCAAAACTTCACCAGCAACCTGGAATTCTACCAGAAGTACCTGGACAAGTTGGTCAGAATCTACCACCGACTACTAATCAACTTTCCACAAACTGTAGTAGCTTATTAACAGGAGCTGCAGGTGGAGGCCAGTCGGTGGTTACGGATGACATCCCATCATGTTCCACCTCACCATCCACGAACAATTGTCAAAATATGGTTCAGCCAATTATGAATGGTAGGATGCATCGAGGCACAGCTGCAGGGGATGAAGCAACCCAGTCTTCTGTACCCCTTTTGAATTCCAGTGGATTCGAAGCTATGTCCACTAATAGCAATCTAGTTAAAGATTTGCAGCACAAATCTGATGTGAAGCCCTCAGTGAACATCTCCAAGAGCCCTAACCATGGATTTTTGGCTCCTCAAACATACCTTAACACTGCAGGGCCCCACATGGATTATCTAGACAGTTCATCTTCAGCAACCTCAGTCTGCTTTTCTCAAAATGATGTCCAGTTGCAGCAGACAACAAACCCATTGTCTTTCAATAATCAACCAGTCATATTCAGAGACAGTCAAGATGGAGAAGTTCAGGGTGACCCCAGGAACAGTGTTGCTTTTGGATCAAATATGGACAATCAGTTAGGACTGCCAATGATGCCTGATCCTTTGGTCACAAATAGCTTGATGGACTCAAGGAAAGATTTATCGAATAATATCTCATCAGGAGGAGGCATGCTTTCTAGCTATGAGAACCCCAAGGAAGCACAGCCCGAACTCTCTTCATCAATGGTTTCCCAGTCATTTGGAGTTCCTGACATGGCTTTCAATTCAATTGATTCTACCATAAATGATGGCAGCTTCATGAATAGAGGTGCCTGGGCCCCACCACCTCAAGTACCTCGTTTGCGGACATATACCAAGGTTGGTTAACTTACCAAATTTGTGTCCTACCTTGTATCGTGTTTGAGTTAAAGACTTAAGAGTACTAACTTTTTTGCCTCTGTTCTCTCAAAGGTATACAAGCGTGGTGCTGTTGGAAGATCGATTGATATCGCACGTTACTCGGGCTACGAAGACCTTAAACAAGATTTAGCTCGTAGATTTGGTATAGAGGGACAACTGGAGGACAGACAAAGGATAGGATGGAAGCTTGTGTATGTGGATCATGAGAATGATGTTCTTCTAGTTGGTGATGACCCTTGGGAGTAAGTTCTTGAACTTTGCTTCTATCTAATTTTGTATTTGCATTTTCAATTGGAGCAAGCAGCATATGCCATTCTCTTGGGAGCCAAGACTTCCAACTGAACTACCTTATAAGCATACAACCTTTTATGCCATTAAGCATGCGTCCCGTGGAAACTTGATCAATGTAGCCTAAAGCTGTTTTTACAATCCTTCCCCATTCATTTTTCCTTGTACATATTCGAGGCATACTGACTTACATGTGTCATATGATACTTCAGGGAATTCGTGAGCTGTGTCCGCTGCATTAAGATTCTCTCTCCGCAAGAAGTCCAGCAAATGAGCTTGGATGGAGATTTTGGGAATAGTCTCCAAAATCAAGCTTGTAGCAGTTCAGATGGGGGAAATGTGTAAATTAGCTGTGGCTAAAGTTCCATCCTACTTACTTATATAACTTTAGGTGTTCATTGCTCAAGCTTGGTGGAAATCTGCCACAATTGGTTAATCTATCCTTTATACACGATAGAGCACGCAAAGCAGCTCTACCTAGGATCTTGGTATAAGGACCTTTCCTTGGTTGAACAGGAGCTGTCGCTAATATCTGACAAGAACACAGCTCGGATTTGAGTGTGCTTGATCACCTTGTGTGATTGCACCTGTCCAATTAGGGTTAGCTCATGTTGAAAGCGGGAACCTGGTCTAGTCTAGGTAACCATAGAGCTGTACGATGCTTGCTACAAGAATTTATCCAAATTTTCTTCGTGTTCTTTTGCACAAAAAAGTTTCTTAGAGTATTTTCAATGTAAAATTGAAGTCCTTGAAATATGTGTGTAGTGTTGGAATGTATAGTTGTTTAGAAGGCTCTCTGATTTTCCCCTCAATATCTTAATGGAAAATCTTGAAGTAAATTTCAGTAGCTGAGCTGAATTGTGTCAATTTTTGTTTCAGTTCTTGTTATCCTTTTTCTCCCTTTCTCATGTTTTTTGTTGTTCTTAAGGAGGCAAAGTGGACAAGAATAAGGTGAAATTCTGATGAAAACTTGTGTGATGGTCCAAAATATCCAACGCTACAAATTATTGAAAGATATAATGCAAAACTAACCTAATCAACTACAAAAGACAAATTTTTACAATAGTAACAAAACACGAGATAAGGAGTCCAGGCATTTACAAGTTCATATACTTTCAGGGAAGAGTTGAACCAGGGTGGAAAAAAATACTAAAGAGATACTAAGAAGAGGTAAAAGATAGCAGAATAAGATGAACTTGAATAAATATACTTTATGATCAATACTCAAAACAATTTCTAAAGGGTTAAAAAAGAAAGAAAGTTTTCCTAGAATTATTGATACCCAAGAATCTGCAAATGCTTTGTGATGTGTAAAAATTTCCAGTGTCAAAACTCCTGCAGTTTGCTTTTAATATCTTTCTTTTTGTTTGCTTCAACTACTACATCTGCTATTAATCACACTACTCTTTAGAAGAGGATCGAAGCCGTATTTGGAGATGACCAAATTTTGCTGCTCCAGGCGAAGAACCTTCAAACACGTATGGCAAGAATCCAGTGGCAGCTTTGTATCTTTGCTGAATCTGCAGAGAGAAAGATAACAATTAAAAGATTTTGCAACTATGAAGAGCAAAGAGGAATGCTGTTCCTTCTATTGTTTCCAAGAAGAGTATATATCTGCAATTGTATAACAATAATGCTGTAGAGAAAGTTACCTCAATAAGTTGTTCATTGCTTCTTAAACAGTTCCTCCCGATAACACAAACTGTTCCACCAGAACCTCCACCAGTAATCTTTGCCCCATAAAAAGTTCCACCGTCAGATTTTGATGATTTAGAGTGCTGCATTTCTTGTACCAAGCTAACCAGCCTATCTGTACCATTTGACCCAAGCCCACAAGCGCTGTAACTGAAATGACACTGCAATATGAGAAACACTTGGTCAGAACACTTCTATAGAGGTATTCAGATCGAGAGAGAAATTTGCAAAGGATCATTAATACCATATGCGAAGGTCAATTAAAAGAATCTACTTAAAACAATCAAAAAAAGAAGCAGCATAGCATATACCTGATACATTAACTCTCCAAGAGCAGATAGTTGATCATTGGAAGGTGCAGCTGATAATAAAGCTTTAAAAGCCTGATAGCAATCGATACACATGTCAATGAATTGTTTCACCATGAGTATGAGCAATCTAATAACAACAGGAGATAACAAGTGTAATCTGACGTGAAGGACCAGAAACCTTCTTATTCAGACAAATATGATTTGAAAAGGAAATTCAAATTATGGACCTTGACTCGGAAATTCTCATAGATAGGATGCCTAGTTGGTGCGCTCACAGCATAATTGTGCTCCTTATCAATTGTTGTTACAGAATCATCATGATCGAGATACTTCTCCACAAATTCCTGACCAGATAAAGATTCCGGAAGTCTGGTTGCATAAGACGCCTCATATCTGAAATTAGAATCTATGTTAAACATAGTAAAAAAGAGAGAATAAAAGCCAGAAATACAAACTACATATGCATAACCAACCTATGAGGTGAGAGGTTGCACAGGTAATCCAGAGACACTTCCATTTCAAGTAAATCCTTGCTATCCTCATCAGCTTCATCAGGGTTGAACCCATTGATTTGTTGGGCAGATGAAATGTTTGACAAGGAAGAGCGTAACTCCACCGACGCAGAGGACTTTATTATCTTCCTCCCCATAAAGGCACCAACTCTCACAGATTTGTAGTCTGAACCACCAACACTGCAGCAAACACTCATAAGTACTGGAAGGAAAGAATGTAGAACATAAGGCCAAAACATACATCCTAATTTGGTAGAAAGAAGTTATTCATTAGGTGGAGAAACTGGACTGCGCTCCAGCTTAAGGGGTGGGGAAGCGTGATTTTAATTTTAGACCTCCTGGCAGACACTGCAGTCGGCGTTTTTCAATCTTGAAAGATGCATGGTAAACTTGAAAAAACAGTTGGACCTATTGTGAACTGAACCAACATTTGGATATATTTTTGTTGTTGCTCCAAACTTGAGAAAAAGTGCATTAGTTATCTGCTAGAGTTACTAATGCACTTTTGTTTTTGTTGTTGTTCCCCCTTTTCTTCCCAACGCCGAGGGTCGATTGGAAACAGCCTCTCTGCCCTTTCGGGTGGGGGTAAGGCGTGTCTACATATTACCCTCCCCAAACCCCACCTTGTGGGACTATACTGGGTAGTTGTTGTTGTTTTTGTTGCTCCAAACTTGAAAAAAAGCAAAAGTATTCTCGATCAACTCAATGAAAAACATTCTTGAATTCGTCTATTTCAGAACTTTCTCCATTCAATAAGTTCCACCAAATTTTTTTAAATATGGCATGAACTGACAGTAATTTTCATGTTAGATTGCAAACAAATTTGATGGAGATAAGAGACGGTTAAAGGGAAATACTTTGTGGGAAGTTTTACCTGTGTCGTATTCCAGAATCAATTCCCCAAAATTGGATGGTGGGTGGTATGTCAACAAGTCCTAGCACCTCAGCGGGCTAAAAGAAAAAGTGAGTGCTAATTCTGATATCGCGGTTGGTCACAGTAACTATGTAATGCTTAGCACAAAAATTTGCTGCATACCTGACACACCATTGCGAGAAGCTTGTCGGCCTCCCCACATGTTGACGCCATCTGATCCATCACGCCACAAGGAGCTCCAACAATATGATTCTCCACCTATTGAGGAGAATAAAGCTTGAGATAGGAAGGGCGGTTTTACCAATCCAATAATCAGAACGAAAATTTTGGAAGAACAGAACGAATTAAGTATAAACACAACGTGCCTTTTGGCAAAGGAGAGCCAAATGTCGGGGGTCAATGTTCAATCCTGCAAAATGGAAAGAAATTTTTACAATTCGGTATTCATTTAACATAAAAAGGAAAACCAGAAAGTGTTCACTTCTTCCGACTTAAATCAGCTAGATCTTTCAAAGTTGGGATCTTTACACAAATTTGGGAAGCAGAATAATGAACTGCAACAATTTTGCTAACTGCCCACGCATTGTTCAAATTTAGCATCAATCTAAACAACTATGCAATATAAGCATGTGAAACAAAATGGATAAAAGTTGTAGGAGACAGAGATCATCAAATTCCCAAAGTGACGACTAAAAAATCATTAAGGATGTGACAGACAATTAAGTGCATTTGAGATAATGGTGTAGTTTGTGGATACAAATTCAGAATCATTATGAAGGAAATATTTGTTGTTGTGGTGGAGCAGGGAATTCTGCAGATAAATTTAGTACCATGAGCAGCAGCAACAGCAGTCATACTGGCAACTTCTATAGCAGCAGAAGATGATACACCTTTGCCCTCCGGAACACCAGAACTTAGCTGTGTTAACAGGTAATTGATATTTCAAAAAACTTATTTAGTTAGATGAACCAGAAAAGACAGGAAAGAGGCTAGTAAAGCTGTATGAAAAGACCTTATTGATTTATGTCTGACATGAATGGAAGTGTTAAGATAAACCACAGCAGCCTAATGAAATGTTAAAACAGAAGAGGTAATTTTTACATCCATTTAACTTGTGACTGGAACAGAAAATGGCTCGATCCAGAAAGTTTGTTAATGCTGATGGAATGAAGTATCGCATGTCTGTAAACTGACTACAGTAACTTTAATTTGGAAAGTAATTTTGTTCAAAATAGTCACCCAATCTAGATGTAAGGAATTAGCTTCACATTTAGCCATTCTTACTTTATTTGCAAATCCTAGTGGCCTACATCATACAATGAATTTCTAAAAACAGCTCATCAGAAGACAGTAACCATTTCCTTTTTCATCACTGGAAGCATGCTTCATAGAACAACTAGTGCACCTTCTTAGTTTCATTCAAATAGATCACTGCAATCTGTAGAAGACTTAAAGTAAAAATTTGCAGAATCTATGAACACCTGAAAGGCTTACCAGAATGCTAATACTATCCTCAAAACGGATGCCTAATTCAGTCATCAGTACAAGAATCGTCCCAGCAACATATGCTGCCCACCTACAGAGGATGCTTCATATTTACAAACTGGTAGCATCTAATTAAAAGTGAAAGAATGAAAATACAAGAGTTCACTTGCTTCTGGGCTGGGTCTCGGGCAAAATAATTGTATGCTTTCTCATATGTAATTGGCTGCCCATCCTCCACAAAATCAGAAAGATCCATATCAAAAGTTGGTCCACGATTACCTAATTCTGAGCCAAATGATACCTGGATTTGGATTCATCAACAGTAAGTCACAAACTCTCATGAGCTAAATAGACAATTAGATGTTGTAGCAGGCAAATGGTGTCAAAAGTACCATGAAAGAGGTTAAAATAGTAGCAAGCTAAGAAAATTTGTTTGCTCGAGTTTTTGTTGCAGATTGTTTTTTTTGTAAGGTAATATTTTATTAATCAAGGTACCAAGATTGTACAAATACAATGGGCCAGCTACTAACTCAAACAGATCTCCTTCCTACATATCATCTGACTCCTCTAGAAAATCCATATAGTGTTCCAAATTTTCCATAACATATCTTGTGTACCAGAAATACAGGTTCAAAACAGTTTCACATTTGAGGGCATTACCCTTCTAACCCCCTACATATTTAGAAAGAGCTCCTGCCATTGACTTGCCACTTGCAATGAAACAAGAGATGATCAACAGCTTCTAAATCTTCTTCACATATATAGCATCTGGTACTTAGAATAATTCCTCTCTTTTGCACGTTGTCCTGAGTTAATCAAGCTTCCCTTTTTTCCCCGATATGTACGTTATGTACAGAAACCTTTTGACTTCCTAAATGCGTATTTAAGTTACACCCATTCATATACCTCCTCATTTTCGCTCAGAGCATCAAAAAAGGACAAAAGGAAAGAAAAAAGAACAAAAAGAGTGATAATTTCAAGTTATCGAATGAAAAGAAACTAGATAGATAATGCTTCTTGCGCGAGTAACAGAGACACTGACAGTTGGCTTGAGGATATTCATGAATTAATGTTACATGGATTAACATCCAAAATTTGTACGTTATTGTACTAAAGAGAAAGATAATGCTGGGGCAAACAGGTAAGTAGCTCAACAGCAGCAATGTGGAAACCACACATAATTCTAATACGGAGATCTCGACAAACTTCATACAATGTGATGTATCATTGGTGAAGAAATGTTATGCAGATACCAGACTATCAATATGGGAAGTTCTCCTTTGGTGAGGGGGCAAAAATGTTAAAAGCACAGCTGCAATACTACTTCTTTAACCTTAAAAATTGTAGTGCCTAAAGAAGACATGAAACAGTGTCTGTTAAACTAAAATGACTTTGAAGAGAATGTATATATAAATCTTTCCCAACAAAGTGAAGACAGCTAACTGTCACCATAAGACATGAATACGCTGGAAACCATGGATCATGTGAAAGTCACATTTGATCACATTTAGTGTTCGACCATTGAAAGTCACATTTCAGAATAACGTCTGGTTGCAAGATTCTATGTTTTCCTGGCATGTCAGGTGACTCGGGTAAAAAAACATGAGTTTAGTCTCAAGTTTGATGAACAAAACTATAGATAGAAGGACAAATAACCCCCAATCCTAGGGACGTGCCTACATAAATGTAAAATTCACATCTCTGTCATATGTTACCATCCTCTTTATTTTCCTTGATACAAACTTGTCTTACCTGTCTCGGATATCCCGATGCCGATGCGTGCCAAAAACTGAAAGCAGTAAATGTAATAGTCTATGCCAGAGCTACTTAGAACATATCTTCAAATATGCCATATGTGAGAAACATATAGCAGTACTCAAAAATATTTACACCAATTGCCAACTGATGAACATTTGTGAACACTGACCTTACACTTATAGGGTGTCAAGAGATTGGCGGGCATAAAGCATAGAATTACCAATTTAATATCATGTATCTCATCATGGCCTAAACATGAAAACTAATTTCCAACTTAAACCTGAGAAAAACAAATTGCTGCCTCCTGATGAAGCTATGTTTTTGCAATTATTTAATAGACCATTGTCCAGCAGTCGCAGCCACAGCATTTAAAACAATCAATCAAGGAATTCGGATGGTTATCTAATGCAGTGCAAATATCGAAAGAGTCGATGATTCATACAATTTGAAGAACAGCAGTAGGCCCGTCCCTGGGCTGCCTAGCCTGAGCATGTTTCCACAATTTTTGCTTGCTCGGATGATTTCTCTGGATTGCGACATGGCATGCCTCCCGGGTGGGCATCTATGGAGAAAATGTTGACAACATATCGTTAATAGACGGCAATGATCTAACATGATGATGATGCCTAAAAAATACTTCCGATATTGAGACACAGTTTATATGAGGAAAACACACTTTAATAGTGCCGAAAGGAACCAGAATGTTCTAGCTCAGGCAAACATCAATTATTTGAATATTTGACCACATTGAGCAAGAAAATACAACGCAGCTCACTAGTGAGGAAGTAGGTGAAGATATTCAAGTATGAACCGGTAAAAAAGTTTGAGCTTTTATCGGAGGCGAGGCATGCATTCAACAAGTCACAACATAAGACCAGCACAAATACTCCCCAAGCATAAACATGGAAAATATAACAAGGAAAAAGGAACTTTACCTGTAGAACTAAACTACCAGAATAGTCAGCAATTCCTCCCATTACGTCCAATCTTCCCGGTGCTCTTGAAACAAAAATCTCTTCCTACATTACCAGATATTGTCATATTTCCTGTTCTCAAGACATGCAACAGCAAGAGAATCTAGAGGCTAGGCTCTCAAATCAAAATAACATGGTGATGCAGACCTCCATTAACAAACAAAAAAACAATGCTATCTCCCGTTCAAGGTTCTAACACATGTATAAGCTGGGCACATTTCCCAATAGACTAGCCTGAAATCTGGTAAGTCTGTAAGTCTCCTCGAGTTTGATTGCACCTTTACACATAAGTACCGTTACAAGATAAATGTTTAGTGTGGTAAATGAATCAATATCACAAGTTGTGAAGACCTGCGACTCATATGGATGAACACTTGGAAAAATTTCCTTCAGCAGTTTTTCCCCCTTTCTCGTTGAGTTATTTCAAAATGTTAATCATGTGAAGATTTCCTTCCTATTAATCTTATATATTATTATCAGATTTATAAACCACATACTGCGGAGAAACCTGTGAATCCATGAAGGAAAAAAGATTCTACACTGAATGAGTGAAAGAGATATACCTCCCAGTTGAACATTGCTGCTGCAGCCAGATGTTCGCGTGTTTGGAACTTGTTATTATTTTGAGGACTACATGAGGATCGTATTTCAGCCAAGCTCTTCAAGAAACCAAGTGTATCTGGGAGTCCTTGATGATCTCCATGATGAATTGCAAAGTAATCATTTCTGCAAAGAAATTTAGGTGAATATTTGATAAGAAACATGCCTAAAAGTGCTGTAGGACATAATAGACTATATATAAAGACAAAAAGGTAGGAATTAAAGAATTTACTCTTTTGTAAGACTGCTATTATCAACTACTTCCTTATTTGGCAATTGAGTACGTGAACTAAGTTCATTTTGTGCAAGCGAATACCATGCAGGGATAGCTATATCTTTCCCTATAATCCTTTGAAGCTGATAGCCAAGGACTATAGCGTCTCCCAGCCTCCGCGCTCCACTAAGCTGAAATGAAAGTTACATATACAAGTTATCAGTAAAGCAAATGATATTGTTATGCAGATTTCATGGAGTATCCTGTTTATATCCAATAAGCAGACCTAACATCAGTTCACTGTTATGCATTTTCCAATCTCAATATTTTTTCATATGTACTCCAAATTGCTAAATATCATATGATAGAGTTGATTTTACTTAGTAACATTAACGTAATTCTTTAAGTTCAATAAATTATTACGCAGCTTTTAGCGCCGAGTCGAGCGAAGTAGGCAGGGACGTGAAGCTTGGATCTCAGGTCATCGCCAAGAGGGACAGTTTCAGATATCTTGGGTCGGTGATTCAGGGGGACGGAGAGATCGACGGGGATGTCACCCACCGTATAGGGGCAGGGTGGTCGAAATGGAGGCTTGCATCAGGAGACTTGTGTGACAAAAAAGTGCCACAGAAACTCAAGGGGAAGTTTTATAGAGCTGTAGTTAGACCTGTCATGTTGTATGGGGCGGGGTGCTGGCCGGTGAAAAACTCTCATGTTCAGAGAATGAAGGTTGCGGAGATGAGGATGCTCAGGTGGATGTGCGGGCTCACCAAGTTGGATAAGATTAGGAATGAAGTTATTCGAGAAAAGGTGGGGGTGGCCTCAGTGGATGAGAAGATGCGGGAAGCGAGGCTCAGGTGGTTCGGGCATGTGCGGAGGAGAAGCCCCGATGCCCCGGTGAGGAGTTGTGAGCGGCTGGCGGTGGTTGGCGCGAGTCGAGGCAGAGGGAGGCCCAAGAGGTATTGGGGAGAGGTGATCAGGCAGGACATGGCTAGAATGCGGATTTCCGAGGACATGACCCTTGATAGGAGAGTCTGGAGGTCTAGTATCAGGGTTGTAGGATAGGGGCTCCTAGTATTTTTCGTACTTCTTTCCCGGGGCTGGGGGGTTTAGTAGGGCTCTCTATAGATGATTTGTGTATTGTATTGTGCCCCCTCATGGTAGTTACTGGTCGATATTACGACATGCCATTTTATTTATGGTTTATGGTTTATGGTTTATGTTTAGATAATTATTTATGTGATTTCTGCTGGAGTTACTAATGCTCTCTTGTTTTTGTTTTTGTTTTTGTTTTTCTTTTCCTTTTCCTTTTCCGAGGGTCGATTGGAAACAACCTCTCTGCCCTTTCGGGTAGGGGTAAGGCCTGTGTACGTATTACCCTCCCCAGACCCCACTTTGTGGGATTATACTAGGTAGTTGTTGTTGTTGTAAATTATTACGCAGCTGCAGAAGTTCATATAAACCAGAACAAGATACCCAACGTCATCTTTTGATTTGGTAAAACCCCACGCGCAAACCCCCCCTACCGGGAACCCAATAGTGGCTCTTTACCACCTTTGCTCGTTTGGTGAGTCGAACCCAAACCTTATGGTCGGCTCAAACAAAAATTGATAGCGTGGTAGCGCCCAAAAGTTGAGCACATCTTAAGATAAAGATAGAAGAAGATGAATTTCGATGAATCTTACCCCATGTGAAGCGTGATGTTGTCCCAAAGCTGTATCTTGTAGTAGTCTAGCAGACACCTAAGATCCATGAGGCAATAGATGAAGAAGAATCAAATAACAAGATAATATTATTTCTTTAGAATCACAAAGATGAACAACTCCATTAGGAAAAAAGAAACTTTGCTGGATAGGAATATACACTGAACTCCAAGAAATATGCCTTCTTTTTATTTTTTTAATCTTTTTTTTTAAAAGTATGTTATTTTACTCTTTCAATAGAATTCAGGTATAATCTATGCTTATGCAACTTCTAGGGACAATGCAAAAAGGCTACTATCCAGCTGTCTGCTCTATATGAGCTTCCGAGAGACGTCAAGTAGATATTTTCAGGCATTTTCCTGGGGACTTAAAAAACTTAGAGATGAAAACTGTGCAACGAACTAAGAGACAATAGCTGGTGACCCTTTAACAGCTATTAGGGTTTAAGACATGACACAAAAGAAGCAAAAGTTTTCTCAGAGAATATCTCTGCAAAGGGCTGCAATGTGAAACTTTTGCCTAACATCTTTTAAGTAAATTGATGGTGCCCAATGTATCTCCTGAACTACAAAGACTATGTTCTGCTGATCAAGAAACTAGCTCCTAACTTACAGGCATATTCGAGCATAATTTGTCATTCAATATGTACAGTGCTTATTCCAATATGTCATTCATAATGTACAGTGCTTAAATAAACTAATAGACATGCATATTCGAGCATAATCTGTATCTTTCAGAAAGTACATAATAATTCAACTAAGATACAAACATGGATGTCAGGTGCAGTGGTAATATTTTTTGTATAGTTAGTTCCCTTATATTCATCAGAAAACATATTGGAAAAACAAATTGAAAAAAACTAACAGAACGATGCGAGGTTATTTTCACACTTGACACATCAGCTTTGATTTTTAGGCATCTCTTGTGAACTTGCCTTTGGCTTTTGAAGAGCGCTATCAAGCATATAGATAAATGTTTTTTTTTTTTTGGTAAACCTTTGCGAACTTGCCTTTGGATATTAAAGAGCGCTATCAAGCATATAGATAAATGTTTTCTTTTTTTAATATGGTAAACCTCAGCTCCCCCAAACCCCTACCCAGGAGCTCGACAATGATTGTTTCCCGCTTCGCTCCATTGGTGACTCGAACCCCAGCTTATTGGAGGTGGAGAATCCTTACCACTAGGCTATCTCTCTTGTTATTAAGTATTAAAAAATGTAGCATTTATGAACCATCATCAACATTTGATTGAAGAATCCAACTTCCAAGTAATGTTTTCTGAGTTAGTTGGCAATGATTTTAAATATGGCGCCTATCTGTTTTAGTGGTTATAAAGCTACACCATGAAATGGACAGAAATAAATACTCCCCGGTTTAAGTTCATAGCAAGAACACTCAGATGCTTTTAGGGGACTGACATCCATCGTTGAAGAGTATGCTGGCACTGGTTTCTTCTAATAAAGTTTGTTTTTATTATATCCAGCATTTATGGAAGCTAGCTTAGTTGTTTATTATAACATGGGTTACTCAAGTGTTTTTCTATCAATATTTACTAACTATAGTCCAAAAAGAGCTGTTTTCATCACATGCCCTGTGTTTCGAGAATAATCATTCAGAAAGCAAAGGTACCTCGCCGCCATTGACTCCTCCATCATAGGATGGTTTCAGTGCAACAGCGCGTTGAATATAGGGAGCCCAGTGTCCAGTGAGCAAATCCCTCCTAATCATCTCTACACCAGCTTGGTAATGCTGTGTTACATATTCACACATGAGCTTCATAATCGTGTTTTGAGTAAATCAGAGGTATATCAATAACAAAGAAATAGCCAATGCCACATACCTCAATCATATTCCTCAGAAATGGTTCCTCATTAAAATAATCTCTGCGTACAAAGACAAGCGGCACCTTGTATGCCAAGGCTTCACTTGTTGTGCCATATCCTATTTTACCTGAAAAAAGTGCTTGATTTTAAGTGTAGTCATACACTGAGAATAATGTTTTCAATCTTATAGAGCTTTAAGATACCGTACCAAGCATGACGTCTGAAGCTGCAATAGCATCAGGAGTGTAAAAGTCTTTAGGGAGTTTTACAAAGTTGGAAGGCACCTCCTGATCTTCAGAAGCACCACAGACCTTTACCAGCAACAAAGGCCATATTTTTGCGTGAAGCGCTAGCAGATGTCAAATGCAACTAGAATGAGCAAAGTAGAAATTGAACAGAAGATTATAAAACTAACCAAGCATATCCATCCTTCAGGTAGATATTCCCTTTTCAGCTTCCATCCAGCAGGCTGCAAGTTAAAATGTGTATAAAGTTGTTATTAAGTGCACAAGAAAAATCATGTAACATCTACTAAAAATACCTTTATATGTTACTGAACCTCCAGGTGCATTTTTCTCAATAGAAACACCTTATATTCCACTCACTTATTCCCATAATCAAATGCTAGATATATTAATTAGACTAGCCCACCACCGCTTGATCATGAAATGACATCACGACCTAATGTGAAATCTATAATTCAAAGGTCTCAAAACCAATCTTCCAGGTATTCACTGATAGAAAAATAGAACTTGAGTTGTTACTCACAAAAAGAAATTTAAAAAAATAAAGCTTGAGTTGCTAGATTGAGAAATCTGAGAAGAGTAGTCTCTGGCAAGAAAATATATCAAACGAAATTTAGCATTAGATCATGAAAATGTGGCATCTACCTGTCCACCAAAGTTATAAATAAGGACTTTTTGGCTGTCTAGAATTCCAAGCTCTTTCCGAACCTGTATCACAATAAAATATTAATCACTTGAAAAATCAGAACATGTCAAGAGGATGACTTAGGGTTGTCAGTCACCTGTTCTCGAGTTCTGTGTAACCTTCTCACGACAAGGGGAACATCAATTACATCACGGAAAGCAGGCACTGCAAAAGAATGTAGTTTTTTGTAAACAATCAAAATAGCTCTATGAGAAATGGAAAATAAAAACCCAAAATTAGTATGTTGAGAACAGCACAACAACAACAACAACCCAGTATAATGCCACTTAGTGGGGTCTGGGGAGGGTAGTGTGTACGCAGACCTTACCCCTACCATGGGGTAGAGAGGCTGGTTCCAAATAGACCCTCGGCATCCTTCCCTCCAAGAACTTTCCACCTTGCTCTTGGGGAGACTCGAACTCACAACCTCTCGGTTGGAAGTGGGGGTTGCTTACCATCAGAGCAACCCCTCTCGGTTTAGAACAGCACATCTATTTAAAATGTTGAATATTGACTCTAAAACCAAAGCAAAGCTGAAATGAGAAAAGAAACATGGTAAAATCAAGCTGAATCAAATATGAGACATGGAAATTACATACTTGGGCAATATCCTGGCAGACGAATTACGAACTCACAGTGAGAATAATCCTCTGCTATCTGGATTATAATCATTGAACGGATCACATTGATGTTGGATTTCCATATGGCAATCAGATCAAAGAAAGAGTTAGAAGTAAGACATGAGAATATGTACCAATATGAATATCACCCACAGCAAGGTACACACACACAAATAGAAGAATGATTGGCTTCTTTCAAGCAGGATAATAAGGCAGGGAATGTTTAAATATGATAAACTCAAAGTGAGTGCAGTTCCATAGAATAAAAGGTTTGGGGCATCTCAAACATATCAAACTCAACTCCTTAGTAAAATTCCATCATTAGCAGCTGCAGTCCATAGCAGGTCTTGATACAATTTGATAAGTATTCCCTCCATCCCAATTTATATGATTGTCTTCCACTTTTGGGCTTCACACCATTCCAAAAACAATAGTATATACAACCTTCATAATTCTTAGTTCCCTCTATTTCTCCCTAGTCAGATGCCTAAAACATGGCATAACATGGATGTAAAGACAATGTAAACATCAAAATCAATTTGAAATGAGCAAAGAAGTGGAACATAACGATTCTAAGATGTCAGAGATATCAATGTGAGAATGAGAAATAATACATTAGATTAAAGAAATCTACAATTTTGAATAAAACGATCACAAGATGTTATTACATGCATGAGCCCTTAATTGGATATGTAGATAGTGGCTTCATCTCCTATCTGACTGTTTTGGTGGAATTTTTGAAATTAACTTTCGGAGTATTTTGGGTGGACATGAAAAGGCCGAACCAATTTGCGGAATATATATATATTGAAGGTTAGTAATCACCTGCCAAATTATTGAACGATTGTGATATCCAGCAGCCATGACATAGTCTGCATAGATGAAATCCCAACTGCCAAAGTTTTGAACAATGGAGAGCTAAGCAAATTAACATCTTCCTATCTGTTTATATGGTGGTAATTTGCATTTTCAAACAATATGATAATCTAATGTATCCTAGATGATAAAGCAAATTCTAAAGGACGATGAAACAGTATTCTTTTTTTGACCTTTCAAAACAACAGACAACAAAATGCAGAAGACCCTATAATATGTGGTACTCCAATTTCCTAAAGTAATGACCGATGAGCTCATAAAAGGAGAAAGTAGATTCCGTTACCCATTTTACAGAGAGGTCCTGGTGTTGATTACTTAACTATTGGAATTTATCACAACCACACTATAAAGTCACCTAACATTTTAATCCAAAGATGAAACTGGAGAGTTGAAAAGACAAGAAAATATGGGCCAATAATGAACTGGTCGTCAAAAAAGAAGGAATCACTTAAAGTTTGTCAAGTCGGTGACACTAAAATAATCATCAGTGAAAAAGATGATAATGTGATATCAGAATCTTAATGCAGTACATTCTTCAAGACGCTACTAAAAGCACATTTAGTCATCAGTGTTCCTATCCAAACATCAATTGCAAAAGAGCAACATGCTCATACTCCTGTTCTCTCTCTCAGAGTTACACATGCGAAGTAGCAGATGGACTCATAGCAGGAACGAGAATTCTAAATTTTGGCAGACATGAGTACGAGCTGGTCAATAATTTATTACATATACAACCTTTAATGTCTCAATTGATGAACAAGGTAATAAATTGAAAATATTCATAAATGTCTACAGAAGAAACAAGTGACTGCTACTTAAAAAGCCTCAAAATCACCTCTTTTGGCCTCAACCTAACATAGTTTAACTTCTGTGAAGTCTATGGAGTATTTGATAAAAATGTCTTTATTAACCACAAATACTCTATCCTTGATGCACAACATTAAGCAAAGACATCCGCACAGTCCCACCATCCATGTGATAATTAAGTATATAACACAAGGGATAAAATCATAAAACCTAAACTCAACATCATGAGTGAACATCAATTTTCTGTGTTACCTGAAGTTTGTGCAACAAACTGCAGGAATTCCAGCATCAGCGGCTGCACGGCATGCAACAGGAACTACATCTGAGACCTACTAGTGAAAAATAATAACTTTAGGCACTTCAGTAGAATTATATCTAGCAAGAACCTATAGCCTTATTAACTGGACAACACACAAATGCAAAGCAGTTGTTTTCTTTATTTATTTATTTAGGAAGCATAAGTCTTGTAGAAGGCCTTCTACTCATGTTGGACGTAGTATCCAAATAGCTACATGTTCGACAGCTAGGCAAAGATGTCTATTGCATATTTGAAATTCATTCAGCTTTAACCAAAATCTCGTCCTCTGCATCCTGGGCACTCAAAGATGCCCACATATTTAGCATTTTTCTAAGGTTACAAACTTACAATTGACAAGAAGAAGAAGAGGAAATAGAAGAAGCACAGGAAAAAGAACAAGGGAAGAAGTGAATCACAGATGATTCCATAAATACACCATATGTATTACAATTGAAAATATTAAAGATACTGATATTTAAATTAGCATATAATGCATGTGTTTATGCTCTTACAACTGGATTTAAGTCGTTACATAATTGAAAGAAAATATGTACAGCAGAAAGGTCATCCTTAGTGTCCTGATAACTTTGCATCCCACATATTTGGGAACAGCCAACAAAAATTGTGTACAAGACACTATCTCGTCGGAGTGCACATGCTGTGTAATGCAGCAAAATAAATTTAACCCTTTAGCTATAGACAGACAATTTCCTCTTCAGTTTACATTTCTTGAAGTCAAAGGAATTTTGCTGCCTATGTTGGTTTCACTTCTCAAGATTACGTTTCTGGGATATATCCACTCAGATGAAATAACATTAAGGTTTCTAAAATGTTTTACATCTTTTGATAGACAAAAGAGAGCTTGATAATTCACCAACTATGTTTAGTAACCCTAAAGATCCCACATTATTAGATTTCCACTCAAATCAGAATCTAGACTCTTCTTATTATGCAAGTTCAGCCCCTACTGGTGCTGCTTTCTCTCTGTTCGTGATTTATCTTCATTTTCCAATCCTACTTACAGTTCAAACAATGATATCTCCTCTCAAAATTATCTACCTTTCAGATGAATGAAAAACAGATATACTTTTGATTAAGAAACAATGCCATTTTAAATTAGACAAAATTCTTTTCGTTTGGGAAATTTTACTTTTATCTAAAATTTATTTCTATTTTAAGGTAGAAACATGTTTTTGGATTTTTATAATGATGTTTTCACGTTTCTGCTTAATCCAACTGGTCAGTGTATGTACTTTATGATTTATCAGATTTTATCAATTCGCTTTTTATCAGACATCTAAATGCATTTTTCTCCCTTCAGAAAACTTCACCAGCATGAAATGCCATATGTTTTCACTCTTTAAGACACTACAATACCAAGTAGTACTTCTGGATAAAGGAGAAATAGATCTTAGCTAGCTTGTACTAATAATACAGCGGTGATTGGGTTTTAAAACTAGCAGTACAAAAGAAGTGCAGATGCTGCCATTAGGATCATATTACCACTAAGTCAGCCTTGATAGATTTCAACCATTCAACTTCCGTGGCCAAGATCGAATCCCTGGGCAGTACGGCTGTCTGGATATACTGGATAAAAATAAGCACAAGTGGCACTTCCAATCAAAATGACTGATATGAATAGAAATCGGATAGTTAAGTAATTGTTGCAATAGAACCTTCGCCCTCATCATAGACTATGTGCCCCACCTTTTCCAGTGAAGCAAGACGGTCAACTGTCAAAGCATCCGCTTGAACTGCTCCACAGTCCAACAGAACCTGAAACACTAACATCTCATCCTTAGAGAAACTAGGGGACCTGTACGAAGCTTTGACGAAATATCAAAAGTGTTAGTGCTCAAACTTTGTAGTGAGACGGAAAATGTTAAAGCATATTCTTTCCCTTGCCAGTAGAGATTGAGATCAATCAAGTAACAGAACAAAAGTATTCCAGCTTCCACACCTTGACACCATTTGCTGAATAACTATACATCCATCTGTCCTTTTTCATCTAGAAAACTTGAAAAGCTGAGGTCATCAAGCTTAAACTAATTCATCCTTTCACATAATGTAATTGGAAAGGAGAATTTTGTTCTGCTTCTCCACAGGATTAAAACAACAATAGTCCCTATTCACTGCAGCTTTATGTTGATTATTTCAAATCAGACAGAAAAGGATGGAATCATGCATTACCAGCATACCAATAAAGTTGATTTCATAGAGATCAAGCAGTTCTAATCTCCCAATTCGCAAGAACCAAAAACATCCAGTTGCCGCATGCAACACTCAATATCTTAACCTGACTAACCTTTACAGAAAATTATCAAAAAGGACTAACCTTACGGATAAAAAGTCGAGGCAATTGTATCTCAGTAGTATAAACATAATCAGGAGCACCAGTAACAACATGAACTTCGTGTCCTGCTTGAATTAGATGACGGACAACCTTGCATACAAAATTTGAGATTAGGGAGTATTGGCAAACAAAACAAGTTAGTGCTAACAAATTAGTGATCATTGTGGGCAAGCTTCCAGAGTTCCACAAAATAAACCTAAAGGAGGTGGGTTTTTTCCATAACCTAAATGTGCTGGTATAATAATTCAAAGAAAATAGCAGAAGTGGCCACTCCTTCTTATGTCATCTAGTCCTATCACGTTATGCAGGTACCCTTTTGTCCTTAGTGCATCAAAATGATCTCAATGTTAGTCAACTAAATTACATAAGTAAAAGAGAAAGAGACTTTCCTGAAGCTGAGACATTAACTAGCAAGCAGGAAAAGGATCTATTCAATCATGACGCAAGCTTTCTTTGGTGGCTAGGTTTGCAAAGTATCTATCAGAGTGGCATAACATGGTGAAACTTTTCAATAGTGCTCTTAGTAATGTTACTCAAAAAGATCTAACTGCGTGGGGCAGATAAACTATCAGCAACAAATGAACACAATCCATAATGATCTATTACACTGTTGCATTGTTCAACTTTGGCACTAAGGGATTAATATACAAGATGATATCAGAGGATTGGGGGGTGCTAGCCCAAATAAAGAGGCCCCTGGCAAAAATTATGCTTGAGGAAGAAGAGCCTGTACAAGATGATACGAAGAGTTGAGGCTAAATCCTTCATGGTAAAATCTTACTACGTGGGGTTGTCCGAAGGAACAGTTAAAAAGGAGGCATACAAAATAGTCTATAGCACCAAGTCACTAAGTAATGAAGGTTACATTGCTTAGTGTATGGTGCAAGATGCTATCTTAACATTTAGGCCAAATACTTGTACCAAGATTCCTGAAAATAAAGGAAGGAACTTTGTCTTCAATTACTTTTGAGAAGATCATCCAACTTCACATACATGATCTGACTTTGCAGTATAATAGTGTACAGTTAGTCCTAAAATTGGATTTGATCACATTACGCACGTAAACCCAACTTGCTTGGAATTGAGGCGTAATAATATTTGTTGTCATTGTATGCAAATAATCGCCCCCAACACATTCAGTTTATTCACATTTCTCATACTCTATCGCTCCAATTACAAAGTTCACAAATCGCAAACGCAATGTATAAACTCATGCCAGCACATTGAACAAATTAAGAGGAACAAAACTGGATCAATCAATTAGAACACACTTTCAATTGTTGCTAATTCCAGCATTACTAAATATAGTACAAAAGTTTCAATGCAGTTCAAAACGTAAACGTAACAAATTGAACAACAGAAAAAGAACGTACCTCAACAACACGGGTGGCATGGCCAAATCCATGACCAGTAACATAATAAGCAAAAACAAGTGACTTCTTCTCTGATCCCACCATTCTTGAACAAAATCCCCTCTTTTTCTTCAATAATTACCAAAAAATTAATGTTCCCAAGTAGATTTAAATTGGATCAAGTGAATGCACACTTTAAAACCTAGAAAAAATCGTGAAGAATAAAATCAGATCGAACGAGATTTTTGGGCCAAATGTTTATCTGATCTCAATAATTATATACATAGTATACAACTGAATGCTGATGTATGTGTAATGTAAATGTATTTTGGATTATTAGATAATAGGGTAACAAAATCTGGATAAATCTAAATAATCTGTTAGTAGGTATTTAATGTGAATTAGTTAGAAAGAAAAGGAGAAATATTTATATGATGAACATAAATAGTACATCGAAAATAGTGAGGGCGGGAGAGTGTGGGACTCTTCTGATTTTGGTTGTTGGAACTACTACAAACTACTGACTTTTCCATGTGTACTTTTATGTTTTTTTTTTCCTTCGAATTTTGCCCTTAAATTCATTTTTTATTCCTTTTGAGTCCTTTAAGTCAATGCTGGATTATATTGTTTTGGTCAACCTTTTTAGTTTTTAAATTTTAAGTTTTGTCCAGAAATATCCACCAGAGTATGGTAAGAATGCAACTAGGAGCATATGGTAAAAATAACGTGCGATAGCCACTAAATAAGGTGGTGTCTATTTTTTATCCACCAATTTTAATGCTGAGTAAAAATAACCACTACTCTATGAAAATTAATATGAAAAGATATTTTTACCATTTCTTTTATTTCTTTTATTCCCAAACCCTTCCTTTATACTCTTCAGAGCCACAATATCAGAGCCAAAATTTCAGAGGCAAAATTTCGCTCCCTTAGTATCAGTATCGTTCCTTGTGGGGGAATCATTGTTCGATTTTGTTCCTGCCCAGCGATTCTCTGCTGTAGTTTGTTGTACTTAATCTCTTCTCCTTTGTCATCTTCTCTGCATCGAACCATCGATCTGGTATGTTTTTTATTTTGCCTTTATGCATTTTTCTTTTTGTATAACTGTTATGGCGATCAATGCTCTATTTGGCATCAAATATGTGTGCAATTTCAAAAGTAATGATTATAACTTGATTCAGTGGAATAAGGAGTGAATTTTTATTAGGAAGTTGTTCAGAACTTTTTTGTATTGAAATGTGATTGTGGTTCAATCAATATATTTGATTATGTGAGGATATTTCATAACAATAGTCATACGAATTCATAAGCTAATTCTGTTTATGAATTTTTAGTGAACTATGCTTATATAAAAGTTAAGGACCAAGTGTCCTTAACTTTTGACCTTGGAAGTCGAAGTTCTGGACCATGTGTACTTAACTTTTTAAACTTGAAACTTAAAGTTCAGGATCAAGTGTCCGTAACTTTTGAACTTGGAACTCAAGCTTCAGGACCAAGTGTCCTTAACTTTTGAACTTGAAAGTGTAAGTTAAGGACCAAGTGTCCTTAACTTTTGAACTTTAAACTTGAAGTTCAGGACCAAGTGTCCTTAGCATTTGAACTTGTAAGTCCTTAACTTTAAGATGCATTTTACTTAGGTTCTGGATTTTAGTCCTAATTTTTTATGTTGTTTTTCCTTCTTGGTAGTGTGCTAATGGAAGGAGATTGTATTTTCGAGTTTGATATTTGGCATAATTCCAATAGCTATTGGAAAGGAGATTTACAGTATAAGGAAACAATAAAAAGTTTCTTGTCGAACAGGCAACGGAAGAAGTTGAAGGATGGTATTTTCGGAAATATTTTTTGATTACAAAGTGTGAAGTTCTATTTTAAACTTATTCATTGTGTGTTGCTTTCAGAAATGTAAGCAATGACCCTAATGAAATGACATTCAAGGTTTTTGACCATGAAGTAAAGTTTACACGTGAAGCGTTTCATATAATTACTGGTTTAAAATGTTCTTCTTCATTGGACTTTACAGTTTTGCGTGAAAAAAAAGAATAGACTTTCGAAAGTCTACATCCATGGAAAAGCTAGAATTGAGTTAGGCGATTTGTTTACTTTTATCACTAGCCACCCAGATGGTATATCTGCATCATTTGTAGGTAGCGATGATGATGCGGTGAAGTTGGCAATAATTTATTTTGTTGAATCTATTTTGATGGGGAAGCGGAAGAATCGAAATATGTCCGAGCAGCTAATGAAAATTGTAGATGACAATGAAACTCTGCTCTTCTTTCAACTAGGGCTCTCTTTGTTATGAAATGTTAGTAAAATCATTGAAGAGTTATTTGAAGCCCAATAAAAATGAGAAAGAGAAAGATAAAGACAAGGACAATTATACTATACTTGGCTTCCCTTTCGCTTTTTGTGTATTATGGAAGTATTCCCAATTTTCTAGGAAAAATAATTTGTGAACTTCAGAGAATATGGGTATCCTCGGATGTTATGTTATTCAGATATGAAATATCCACAATATGATTCGTATAAAAAATACTTCCATAATGAAAAAATAAGTTATACTAGCTATTTTTTTGTTTATGTGTTTTAGGTCTGAATCCTTACATTTTTTTCTTATATAATAGTTGTATAAGTTGATTGAGGTGACACCATTTATTTCTATTGAAGAAGATGCGGAGCCTGTTAGTGTGCATGGACCGTTGTCTCAAGATCAAAGTTCAATGCCTTCCTCCACACAATTTGATGAAGTTGTGCTTAAGGAAATTGTTAAAGTAGATTTTTTGTCTTTGAATAGCATTAGGTTTTTTAAGACTTTTTTGTTTTTATAGTTTTTAATTTAGAGATTATTGAAGAAGTTTAAAAAAGATATGAATGCAGAAGTTACTAGAATAAATCAAAAAATAGTTGTATCATAAAAAAAGATTCAAAATGACATCAAGGTAATATCATTTATTTAAGTGCTTGTAATTCTAAATTAAGGATACCATGTCCTTAACTTTTGATCTTGTTAGTATAAGTTCAGGACCAAATATCTTTAACTTTTGAACTTGAAACTTGAAGTTCAGGACCAAGTGTCCTTAACTTTTGAACTTGAAACTTCAAGTTTAGGACCAAGTGTCCTTAACTTTTGAACTTGGAATTCAAAGTTAAGGACCAAATGTCCTTAACTTTTGAAATTGGAACTCAAAGTTAAGGACCACGTATCCTTAACTTTTGAACTTGTAACTCAAAGTTCAGGACCAAGTGTCCTTAACTTTTGAACTTATAACTTGAAGTTTAGGACTACCCGTCCTTAAATTTTTAACTTAATTTCTTTCACAAGATTTATAGAAAGACCTAGGATCAAAGATTGATACTTTGTTGAAGATTCTTGTCAAACCCGATGAAAGGAACATAGAGAGAGAATCTACTGTTCCGAGTAGTAAAGATGCAGTTGATGATCATTTTGATGGTACAGAACCTACTGTTCCAATTAACAAAGATGCAGGTAATAATAAATGTGATGATACATATGTGCATACAAAAGATCATTATGAAAGCGATTATAGAGATATGCATCTAGAAGATGAAACTGATATTGGCACTGAAATTGGGAAAGTTTATATATATATATATATATTTATATATATATATATATATATATATATATATATATTTGTTATTATTGAAATTTATATTCAACAGCGTAATATATATAAATTTTTTTGTGATTACAAATATATGTAGAATCTATTGATAGAGTGGAAGTTAAAGATGTAGTGGAATGTCAAGACCAGGAAAATCCAAAAGAGACAGAAGTATCAGAAATAATTTGTAAATGTGGAGTGCAATCATAGGGTTTAGAAAATCCATTGGGAACAAGTGAAGTGAGATTGTATGCAAATGTGTTGAAGGAATATATGAGCTCTCTACACCTCTCTCGCTTAAAGAGAAATTTGAAAATCAAAATGATGCCAATCAAGGTTAGATGGAATTTTCATGATATGTTGAATGTTAGTTTTAGTAAACTATTAGTAAAGAGAATTAATTGTAAATATTACAGAATCTCTTAAAGCTGCAAGGGAAGAAAATGGAGTGGACTATCAAGAGAGAAGTGGAGGACAATCTCAAGACTTAGAAAATACGCAAGGAACAAGCATAAGTGAGATTATTTGCAAATGTATAGAAGGAACATATGATCTCTCTACACCTCTCTCTATTACAGACAATATTAAAAGCCAAGAAAATGCTAGTGAAGATAATGATTTAACTGACATGATCTTGACAGTTGCAAAAGGTTAGACGAAGTTTTTTTTATTTATAAATTTTAAACATGTTTATTTTAACCAAAGATTAGTAATAAGTACTAATTGTGTTAGCTCTTGTAAATATTTTGCAAAATCTTGTGAACTTACAATCGAAGATCATGGAGAACAGTTGCAAGATAAAGAAAATGCACAGTTGCAAGATAAAGAAAATGCAACCAATATGTCAGGTCGATTTTCTGTTGAAGAATTACGTCCTTATTTTTTGTCTCTTCATTTGACAATTCATTCTATAATTGACGACTTACACAAACTAATGTATATGTAGTGTTGTCTGCAGAGCAAAACAAAAATGAAGCCTCTAACCAATATACTAGAAAAAGGAAGAGAGATGGTATTGGTTTTGATGGTCCATCATTTTCTATTCTTACTCCTACTCCTCCAACTACACAAATGAGCATTGATGAGGGTTTGTCTATGGAGGTTGAAGGAAATTTTGAAGAAGATCTTGGTCGAGGGAAAAGTAATAAGAAGCTTAGTTGGTAATTGAAATCTCCTTTTGGACAGGAAAGAAAAACAAGAACATCAATGGCGCACAATGAAAATACTCCCGAGAATACGGACTGGATAAAATCAAAATATACTCGTACATGTATTTTTTATTATGCCAAAGATGATGCAAAATTATTGAAGAAATTCATTGAGTGGTTGGGCAAGGAGAAAAGGAAAGGTCGCAAAAAAGCGTAAGTCCCTAAATGTATTTCATTATTTGTTAATTTCTTAAATTCGTGTCCTGAACTTGTAATTTTAAATTCCTAAAGTTAAGTGCCCTTAATGTTGACACATAATTTTTCTTTATATATTTTTAGTATGCAAAATAACTTTAAAATAACATATATATGCATATATAAGTATGTTCAAATGTTTTATTATTTTTCATAATTTTTAAAGGGTTTTAAATCGATTTATTTCCCTTTTTTATCCATAAAATCCCAATGATTATGTCCAAAATTATTATTTTTAATGATTTATTTATTGGATCTGTATATTTATGCCAAAATATGGCTAAGGTAATTTTTGCATCTTTTTACAATTTTATTTAGTATTTTTAAAGTTAATTGCATATAATTATAATATTAGCCTTTTAAGATTTAATTGTATTTTATATTCATAAAATTAAGCCCTATATTTTTAGATTTGTCATTTACAAGCTGTGAATTATTTTATTGCTTTCAATTTATTCTCATAAATTTATTTACTATTTTTTATAATTCAAAAAGTGAAAAATTGGCTATTTAAATAACAACCCATTTGCGTTTAAATTTTAGCTTAAATTGAATCCCAAATCAGACGCAATTTCCCCGACCCAATTTCAATTAAACTTGGCCCCAACTCAATTAAACCCAACCCAAACCCGGATTCCCTACCTACCCTTTTAATCCAGGCCGTTGATCATTCAGATCAGCGACCACCGATCACCCTTCCTAAAATAAACCTAAACGACCCTTTACCCTAATTCACTTTCACCAAACGCCGCCCTTGAATCCCTCTTCTCTCAATTCTCTCTGCAGCCTCACATAAACCCTAGCCGCCGCCACCCCATTTCACCCTAATCCACCTCAATCCCACCTAATACATGGCCTCCTACGGCCGTTTGAGATGTATACCGGTCTCCTACATCTCCTGATGGCCCGTTTGTGTGATTTCATGGACAAATATCGAAGAGATTTGGTTCAGTCCTTGCCCGACTTCGATCTCTGGTCCTTTTCCGGCCATCCATGGCTGCTCAAGTCAAATCCTTGACTTTTACGGCTAGATCAATAATTTTTAAGGCCTTTCTCACTTTCTCTGGGTTCTTTGAAACCCTAGCTCTAAGAGCTGTTCGATTCTTCTTTGAGATCTATCTTAGATCTGTGCTTATTACGAACTCCTTAAGTGTTTCTCGAAGGTTCTTCGATTTTCTTTCAAAATGACTCTCCATTTTTTCAACGATTAGGGTTTTCTCTTAAATTCTTTCTTAAGGATCTCTTCACTAATTTTTATGCTGTTTATAATTTTGCTATGTTCAAACGACTTGGTTATGCTTTCCTTCTACTTGATTCAGCATGCTGAGAACCCTAGATCTTTAGGTCTTATCCGGTTTCTGAAGCTGTCCTTGTTTGTTTGAGTGTATATTTGTTCGATTAAGTTCTTTTCCTTGTTTGACTTATCTGATTCTGAGTTCTTATCATCTCTTAAACTCGACTACTGTCGAAGACCTAACTTCTTAAAAGATTTGCCTCACTTGTTACCGTGAGACCTTTACTTGTTTCTAACTCTCTTACCTGTTAGTTTGGTTCTCTGCATTTTGATTCTATGTGACCACTTGACCTACTTGATTACTGTGCTTAGAATAGTTTTCTTTTACTGCTGAATCCTAGCTTACCCCTACTGCTACTGTATGTTTGTGTTTCTTCTTTTTGTCAACATGTTTGACCCTACATGCCTGTTCATTCCTTGTTATTTATATGTTGAGGTGCAGAATCATGAGCCGTTCTTGATTGATTCTGACTCCCTCAATGTTGCGATTGATTGCAAAAGGTTTTCTTACGAGCCCTAATTTTATTCGTTTGCTTAAATTGATAGATTCCCTTCCTTTAATTACGGTGAAATTTTACCTTGAATCCTTTTCCAAAATTAAGCATATTTTTGTACTTAGACTCAATCATTTACTTCATATTTGTACTGCCCCTTATATGGCAATAATCAATTTGTCCCCAAACTGATTCCTTTTCTTAATTAAACCTATTAGTATCCATTAAGCAATGATTCTTTAATTAAATGGAATCACTTGTATTAATTGATTCTGATTGTGATTATTTTCATGTTTGTGTTAAGAGTTTACTTATTACATGTCACGACATAAAATCCACTAAGGGTCGTGATGACACCGGACACTACTGTCAGGCAAGCCAACCAAATTACTTTATCCAAATCTCGTTTTAATACTTTTTAAAATCCAGGAATTTCCTTCAAATTTAGCAATTTTTAAAAGATAATAGTCTCAAATCAAATTTAAATAGTAAGCAGTTAATATAAAATACTTCAAACCATCTTAGAATTCGGTGTCACAAGTGCATGAGCATCTACTGACAAGGAAATAAAATACAACATCTGTCCGGAATACAATGGACAGGAAGTAAATACAGTATACTGGAAGGGACTACTCTAGCTGCGGCCGTCTCGAATAATGCAACTCACCTAGTCCCAGAATCATCGGTGCTACTACGCCCAGTAGACCGCTAGAGTTACATATACATATGCAACAAAAATGCACAGAAGTGTAGTATGAGTACGTAAACAACGTGTACTCAATGAGTATCCCGTATAATCTCGAAGAATTAGAGACGAGATGGTCAACTTCGACACTTACTAGTGGTCCAATAATGAGGCCAATAATACATTAAATCGTGGATTTCTATAAACATGATTTTATTCCAATAGAAGGAAACAAGTAAACAATTATTTCTTTTATAGGAAATTTCCAAATTCCTCTTTCTTTATTATCCAAATATTCTCAAGCCATGAAGAGGCACCAACAACTTTAATAAATTCAAGGAAGCAATACAAGCATGCGTAAATTATGCCGAGGTTGACGACCCGCTCCACCAGAAATGTAAACCGTGCACTGCCGAGGTTCGAACGGTGCGAACCATAGATGCATCTATTTAATCTGCCGAGGCGTTCGACGCGCTCCAAAATTTAAACACACACAAACAGTCAATCAAGAGTCCACATGGAGCAATTATCCAAAGAAAGTCAATTCTCTTTTAACCATTTAAGAAATATGAAGTTTAATCCTTTGAGAAATTTATTTACTAATTCAATGTGATTTAAGCAATTCAAGCTGTCAATAAGTTTACGATCAATCCAAGTATAGCATGCTTTTGGGTCCTAGACTACCCGGACAATAGCATAATAGTAGCTACGCACGGACTCTCATCACCTCGTGTGTACGTAGCCCCCACAAATAGGAGGACATAACCAATTAACTCACCTATGGGGACAATTTCCTCTTACAAGGTTAGAAAGGAGACTCACCTCACTCGAAGGTCCATAATCGGCATTTCACGCCCTTCCGAAGACTCAAATTGATGCACAACGCTCCAAAACTAGCCAATAATTATGTAAATCCATTAATATATGCTAAGGTACTCATTATAATCCAAGTTATAGCAATTCCTAACCCCGATCGAAAAGTTGACGGAAATGCCCTCGGGCCCACGTGCCCGGAAATCCGAAATTTTTTGAAGATAAAGATTACCCATGAACTCACGAACTCAATTATATGATTTTCTCTTAATTTCATCCCCAAAATCGTGTCTAAATTCCAAGATTACAAATTTCTAGGTTTTCCACCAAAACCTCAAAATTTATACTAATTTAAATGCTCAAATCCATACATAGTTGATATATTTAACTTAAAATAGGTGGGGATAACTTACCTTAACGTTGATGACGAAAATTCCCTCTTGAAGCTCCCCAAAATTTGCCCAAGCCATGAAAATATGAGAGAAAGTGGCCAAATCCCGATTTTAAAACAACCCCCTGCCTCCATCTACTTCCGCTTCCGCGGTCCTGCTTTTGTGGACCATCATCCGCTTCTGCGGCTTCCACTAGGCCGCCCATTTTCGCTTCTGCGGCTTCCACTAGGCCGCCCATTTTCGCTTCTGCACTCCCCCTTCCCACAGATACGGTCCCGCTTCTGCGGAACCTTGACCGCATCTGCGGTCTACGAGCCCCTGGCAAAATCCGCTTCTGCGATGCCTCAACTACAGGTGCGATCCCACATCTACGGAAATATGACCGCATCTGTGGTCCTTCCTCTTCTAGCCCAAACCACTTCTATGGTTGAATTTCCGCATCTGCGATCCAAAACCGCAGATGCGGTTATGACAGCAACTAGCAAGCCTCAACCTTCCAAAATTTTCATTTTCGATCCGTTAACCACCCGGAATCCACCCGAGGCTCCCGAGACCTTGACCAAACCTACCAACCAATCCAAAAATACGCTACGGACTTGCTCGAGGCCTCAAATCACATCAAATAACGCTAAAATCATGAATCAACCTCCAATCCAAGCTTTATGAACTTTAGAATTTCCAACTTCTACTTTCGATGCTTAAACATATAAAATCACATCCGATTGACCTCGAATTTTGCACACAAGTCATATTCGACTTTTTGGACCTACTCTAGCTTTCGGAATCGGATTCCGACCTCGATATCAAAAAGTCAACTTCCAGTCAAACCTCTCAAAATCCTCCGAATTCTATCTTTAGCTAAATGGTTCCAAAATGACCTACGGACCTCCGAATTCACTTCCGATCGTGCTCCCAACTCTAGAATCACCATACGGAGCTATTCCTGAACTCGGAATCCCAAACAGACATCGATATCACTGAAATGCACTTCAACCCAAACTTATGAAATTTCTTCCAAAATGCTAACTTCCACAATAGGCACCAAAACGCTCCCGGGTTATCCTAAACCCGATCCGGGCATACGCCCAAGTCTGAAATCATCATACAAATCTGCTGGAACTTTCAGATCCCGATTCTGAGGTCATTTACTCAAAATTCCAATCCTAGTTAATTCTTTCAACTTTAAGCTTCCGAAATGAGGATTCTTTTTCCAAATCGACTCTGAACTTCCCGAAACTTAATTCCGACCACGCGTACAAGTCATAACACATGAAATGAAGTTGCTCATGTCCTCAAACCGCCGAACAACGTGCTAGAGCTCAAAACGACCGGTCGGGTCGTTACATTCTCCTACTTAAACATACGTTCGTCCTCGAACGTGCTGAGAACTACACTAGAGTAGTCTGAAATCACTGTTCAACTTCTCATGCACCTTCCTGTGCTACCACAACTCAGTCGAGCACATCAGCTCGATCAATTCTGAAGATATTCCCTTTTATTCAAGCAGATACGCCTTAAAGCCCAATTCCAACACCCGAAATTCTATGCCCGACCTGTTTCCAACATACGATTACCATATCAATCACTACACACTGTACCCAAACATGACTGCATAACTATACTGAATTCACACCTTGCATCACTTTACTCACTGGACCATAATAACATTTTCTGATCAACTTACTCGAAATTCCACGAATCTGATGCTCCCATTGCACCTCATGACCTACATAGGTCTTGCTCTACTTCTTACAATACCGCCACGACGGAAGATATGTGCAGAAATTCATAATCAACTGTCGAGTCAACCAATCATTGAGTTTATACTTCTGACAAGAACCATTATCTCATTCTGAACCAAATAATGATCTTTGATCCTTAATATATTTCACGTAATCAGATTGCACTGATCCTATATCCAACAATCTCATCTCAGCCAGTACGAACTGCTCAGGCAACAAGCCACCCTGACATGACCAAAAGTCTCATATGATGCCACAATGTGCTAATAGGCTACCAATTAGAATGCGATACAAAGGAAAACAAACTCTGAAAGGGAATTTCAATTACCCCGTTCGTGAATCATACATGCGACGCATGCGCACAACTAATATGAGCTTCCTTCAGAAAATAGGAAACCGAACACAATAAACAGATATGAGGAACTGTACGGAACATCACACTGTTGCGGCGTGCAACCCGATCCGAGCAATCATAACCATGGCGGCATGCCACCCGATCCACACAACATAGCCATGGCGGCGTGCCACCCGATCCAAATAACATACCCATGGCGGCGTGCCATCCGATCCACACAACATGACCATGGTGGCGTGCCACCCGATCCACACGTAGAACTCACATAAAGAGATGCACATCGGGCTAAATTACTCATTTCAATGAAATATCGAATATCGGTCATAAACACGCTAAGTGCATTATACCATTTCCCCGGGGAGACATATAATGCTATAATCCACAAACTCGAGCACAACTGAGATGCGATATACGATCCAAATCTCAAGAGCCATCCTACTCATATAACATCATTTCTACGCGGAAACTTCAACACATAAGAAATTAAACAAGCCGCCTCACAACTCACACGGCTCAATGTATCATTGCATGAAATATCTGGCAACGAAATAACACCCTGACTACTCCTCCGTAAGGAGTGCATTACTGAAATGAACATGTTTGGCCTGATATGGAGCCCATATTCACACTTGAATTCATCCACCGACCTCAAGCCAATTTTGATCGCCCTGAACTAGGCTAATTACCTTTCAAATCCCATAATAACTCCTCTTCCGCTCATAACACATAAGAACATCCATCATAGTCGGAGAAATCATCCCCAGTCCACCACTCAATAGTTTGAGTGCCCTCCAGGCATATATTTCTCTAATTAACGGTATTACCACAATCTTCATACTTGGTTTAAATCTTAAATCAATCAAGTGACTACATGCCACACTTATACAATCTTCTTATGGAATACACTCCCACAACCTTCCGAAACACATAACAAGTCCGTACATCCAAACCACCGACCGCGCTAACGCTGAAAAACGATCAAGAATCCTTCACCAGGATGCAAAGTCCCCTTTTTACAAAACACTGATCTCAGGTGACACTAACGATATTACCGACTTAATTTAAACATCGAAACTCCTTTCTTGCTCATCCGAGATCGTGACATCCTTGTCAGCTCCGAACTGCAACCCTGACCCTCACTTCAAATTCCATATCACTTGTTGCACCCAATATGCCAATATACGGTAGAACACGACTCGTCACCATAATTCCAGAATCGCTAATAGATTAATACTTCATTATATAAAAACTTTTCACTTAACTCACTTAAGTAGATCCATGGTATCACACAGGCGAATTCTCATAATCGTAGAATATGTAAATCTCTAAGTAGTGGTCTAAGGCACCATAGCCCTTCCGGATTCCGCTTCCACATAACAAGCCATAACAGAAGAATGGTCCTGAATAATATCAATTACGGCGGCTGACAAGCCTCATATGCACCGTCACAAATCACTTGCATAACTTGATCACACGGAAGGAACTGATCTCCACCACCAATATGCCAACTCAATCATGGCTAGCCAATCTATCTTCGTCCAATTTAACCTTGATTTCCATCGAAACAATAATAACTCCATCCAACACTTACCATACTCTATCCGCACTTACCTCGAGTAACCTTGAACCGCGAGACCATGCTGTCTCAAATCCCACGAACTGTTTTCACACCTCCCAATTGCTAAATCGCAAGCCAAAATATCACAAAACATTCCGTGCCTCTTCTCATAGGCTGCTAACAAGCTTGATTCTTACCCGTAACCATATGCCTAAAATTATTAGGCATCACACCTCATCTTGTTAATTTACCATGATCGATGTTGAGAGCCACCCGCTCTGACTTGGCCCCAAATATAATCAACTCCATGAGTCTTCTATCACATGAATACCCCTTTGGCTAAGAACCCGCCGAATCACTTCCCTTGGAACCCGTATCTATACGAAGAAAAATCCTGAATCTTTCCCCAAGTCTGAACATGGGCCAATAAGGCCAACGATAGCCCACCTTTAATAATTCCTTTGCTCAAATTACCACTTATGGTCCTTTCCCGTAGCTAAAATAGCCCATCGATATACTAATAACCAAAAATCTCGCAAGTAGTTAACCATGCAACCCAATCATAAGTGGTGGGACTCTCCCACTTAGCTTGAAGCCATTATTTCACAAATCTAGAACTCACCCGTCCTCTTTATCTCTTATTGACATAACGTTGCGCAATCAACCACCAAAATTCTCGAAATCTTTTTGCAAAACCCGCTTTTATACTCTAAATCATCAACAACATTTGCGCGATCGATCTCCTTGCTGCATATTAGCCCATACTTCTAATTAAACCCGTAGACTTCAATCACCAGCCACTAAAATCCCAAATCATTCCAAACTCTCTTTAAGGTGTGTAATCATCCTACCACCAAGCCCGTACGCAACATCCGTGTAACGGCCCCGCTCGGTCATTTTTGGAATCTTGCCTCGATCCCCCATTAACTGCTTTCCCTAAGTTTATTTCTGCTATTTTGGTTTGCCGAGACATTCGGTGATAGGATTCGGAGTGTCCCTAAATGAGAGCTTAAGAGTTGAAAAATGGTCTGTATTCGGAACAGTGTGAAAACTACCTCGAAATAGAAATCCGATGGTTCCGTTAGCTCTGTTAGGTGATTTTAGGGTGGGGAGCGTGTTCGGAATGTATTTTGGAGGTTCGTAGCTCATTTAGGCTTGAAATGCCGAAGTTCAAATTTTTAAAGTTTCCGGTCCGATAGTGAGTTTTTGATTCGAGGGTCGGTTTGGAATTCTGGAAGTTACAGTAGCTCCATCATGTCATTTTGGATGTGCGTGCAAAATTTCAGGTCATTCGAGCTAGGTTTGGGTAGGTTTTTGATCGAAAGTGTGTTTGGTTGCACTCTGTGAAGCATGTTAGATTAGAAATCAGTGTTAATTGTAATGGTTTAGCATTTATTCTAAGATTATGAGTTGTTGTTGTGGTGTGTTTTAAATTGGGACTACGGGACGGCTTCCCAGGAGATCCCCCTGTACTTGACTCATTTTGGATTGAAGGTGCGGGATACCAAGAGATCCCTAGCACGTGTTTCTATATATATACATCGGGATACCAAGAGATCCCCGGCTCACCTATTGAGGATACCAAGAGATCCTCGGGATACCAAGAGATCCCCGGCTTACTTATTGAGGATACCAAGAGATCCTCAGGATACCAAGAGATCCCTAGTACACATGATGAGGATACCACGAGATCCTCGGGTTACCAAGAGATCCCCGGTTGCTATTTCCTGGTTGAGGACAATATTTACTTGTATGGTTATCGTTACTTTCTATTACTGCTCTCATATGTTTATTCGGTTCAAATTTTTGTTGTAGACTTTATTCAGATTGTTTCCGTTACCTTATTATTATTATGTTTATCTTAGTAGGGCCCTGACCTTCCTCGTTACTACCCAACCGAGGTTAGGCTTGGCACTTACTGAGTACCGCTGTGGTGTACTCATGCCCTTCATGCGTATGTTTTTCATGTGCAGATTATTCAGGTACCTCTACTCAGGTGCACTATCAGTGAGGCAGGAGGACCACGGAGACTTCGAGGTAGTTCTGCTGCGTCCGCAGATCGACGAGTCTCCTTCTTACTCTATCTTTAGTATCTAGTTTTCTCTCTTTCGGTTGTTAGAATATTCTGGAGTTTTGGAGCCATACTGTACATTTCTATAGCCTGTGTTGCCCGTGAGTTTCCGGGTCTTGGGGAATGGTGTTAGACTTGTGTTTATTGAGTTGTACCTATCGAGTGACATCAAGTACCGTTTTCTTCCAGTTATTTAATTTGGTTTATTCTGTTTTTCCGCAAGTATTACATTTTTTGCAATATTTGGCTTACCTGGTCGTGGGGACTAGGTGCCATCACGACATGTTCACGATCGGTGAACTAGGGTCGTGACAAGTTGGTATCAGAGCTCTAGGTTCATAAGAGTCACAGAACACAGACCGTTTTATTAGAGTCTCGCTGTTCGGTACGGAGACATCCATATTTATCTACGAGAGGCTATGTAACTATTTAGGAAAAATCTTCGTTTCTTTTGAATTCCTTGTCGTGCGACATTTTGACATCAATTCTAAACTTCTATCTTCTATTCTCTCACAGATGGTGAGGACACGTGCTACACGAGAGGACCAGGCACCGCGCCCCCTGCTGCCGTCGTCAGAGGCCGGGGCCGGGGTAGAGGTCGAGGACGCGCACGAGGTGCAGCCACAGCACCCGCGTGAGCTTCTGCTGAGGTACCACCAACAGATCCAGTTGGAGCCCAGGCAGCTAGTACACCTACCACATCTACTACTACTCCAGTGCTCCAGGAGACTCTGGCTCAGTTCATGAGCATGTACACCACCTTGGCTCAGGCGAGGTTGCTTCCCCTCACTGCATCCACATCCCAGGCCGGGGGAGGGGCCTAGACTCCCGCAGCCCGCACTCCTGAGCAGATAGTGCTGATGGAGCAGGTCCCAGAGGTTATTCCTGTACCGCATGCAGCACCAGCACAGCCCGGGGATGGGTCAGCTGTCTTCGAGGACGAGCAGCGTAGGCTAGAGAGGTTCAAGAAATATGATCCCCCAGTGTTCAGTGGCCTAGAATTAGATGACGCCTTGGGATTCTTGGAGGAGTGTCATCGTATTCTTCGCAGTATGGGCATAGTGGAGTCTAGTGGGGTTTCTTTCACCGCCTTTCAGCTTCGGGGAGCCGCCTATGATTGGTGGCGTACTTATGAGTTGGACAGTCTAGTCGAGTCTGCCTCACTGAGTTGGACCCAGTTCTCAGACAAGTTTATGAGGGAGTTTGTTCCCCAGAGCCTCAGGGATTCATGGCGTGCGGAGTTTGAGCACTTGCGCCAGGGTGCTATGACAGTCTTAGAGTATGCCATCCGTTATACCAGGTTGGCTAGACATGCACCGACTTTGGTTGCCACAGTTCGGGAGAGAGTTCGGAGGTTTATCGAGGGTCTTATTCCGCCCATCCGGTCCAGCATGGCTCGAGAGTTAGAGATGGATATTCCTTACCAACAGATAGTGAGCATTGCTAGGAGTATTAAGGGTATGCTCGCCAGGGAGCGAGGGGAGAGGGAGGCCAAGAGGTCTCGAGAGTCGGGTCACTACTCTGGTGACCGTACCTCATCAGCCGGTCGTTATGGTAGGGGTTATTCTAGTCGCCCTGTTCATTCAGCCTTGCCAGCAGCCGGTAGTACTCCAGCTCTGCCAGCACCTCAGGAGCCTTATTATGCGCCTCCAGTTTCTAGCACGCCTCCTGCGCGAGGTACTTCCAGAGGTCAGTCCAGCAGACCTAGCTCCAGTCAGTCACAACCACCGCGTCCTCCCAGAGCTTTCTATGAGTGTGGTGATACCTGTCATGTGGTGAGGGATTGCCCTAGACTTGGGAGGAGTACACCTCCACAGACTGCTTAACCACAACGTGCTCCTCAGAGTTCTCAGGCTATGGTTCCAGCTCCCACTACTACCCCACCTGCCCAGCCAGCAAGGGGCGGAGGTCGGGGAGATAGAGGTCGCCCTCGCGAGAGGGGTCGGGCCAGATATTATTGCATTCCTGCTTGTACTGAGGCAGTTGCCTCCGACTCTGTCATTACAGGTATTATTCTAGTTTGTCACAGAGAGGCATCGGTTCTATTCGATCCAGGCTCTACTTATTCATATGTGTCCTCTTATTTTGCTTCGTATTTGGGTGTGCCTCAGGATTGTTTGAGTGCCCCCATTTATGTTTCTACTCATGTGGGAGATTCTCTTGTTGTGGACCGCGTGTACCGGTCGTGTTTGGTTACTAATCATAGTTTTGACACCAGGGCTGATATATTATTACTCGGTATGGTTGACTTTGACATTATTCTGGGCATGGACTGGTTGTCGCCCCATCATGCTATTCTTGATTGTCACGCCAAGACCGTGACGCTGGCTATGCCAGGTGTTCCACGTATTGAGTGGAGTGGTACCTTAGATCATACTCCCAGCAGGGTTATTTCTTTCCTTAAAGCTCAACGTATGGTTGAGAAGGGGTGTGCCGCGTATTTAGCTTATGTGAGAGATGTCAGTGTTGACACCCCTTCTGTTGATTCAGTCCCAGTGGCACGGGATTTCCCCGATGTATTTCTAGCTGATCTTCCGGGCATGCCGCCCGATAGAGATATCGATTTTGGCATTGATATATTGCCGAGCACTCAGCCCATTTCCATTCCTCCATATCGCATGGCTCCTTCTGAGTTGAAGGAGTTGAAGGACCAGTTGTAGGAATTGTTGGGTAAAGGCTTTATTCGACCCGGTGTTTCGCCATGGGGTGCTACGGTCTTGTTTGTGAAGAAGAAGGATGGTTCTATGCGTATGTGCATTGATTATCGCCAGTTGAACAAAGTTACTGTGAAGAACCGATATCCTTTACCTCGTATTGATGATCTGTTTGACCAGCTTCAGGGCGCACAGGTGTTTTCCAAGATTGATTTGC
>MU788963.1:189987-225137 GCA_026770625.1 Nicotiana glauca
GCATGAAAAGAACTACCCTGTCCACGATCTTGAGTTAGCTACTATTGTTCATGCATTGAAGATCTGGCATCATTATTTGTACGGGGTGCCTTGTGAGATCTATACTGGCCATCGGAGTTTGCAGCACTTGCTTAAGCAGAAAGACCTGAATATGCGTCAGAGGAGATGGTTAGAGTTGTTAAAGGATTATGATATTACTATTCTTTATCACCCGGGCAAGGCCAATGTGGTTGCCGATGCCTTGAGTCGCTGGGCGGAGAGTTTGGGTAGTTTGGCATATCTACCAGCCTCATAGAGACCTATGGCGATGGATGTTCAGGCTTTCGCCAGACAGTTCATGATATTGGACCTTTCAGAGCCCAGTCGGGTTTTAGCCTGCGTGGTTTCTCGATCTTCCCTATTTGATCCATCAGGTAGCGGCAGTATGATGACCCTCATTTGCTTGTCCTTCAGGACAGAGTTCGGCGTGGTGATGCTAGAGATGTTACCATCGGGGATGATGGGGTATTGAGGATGCAGGGCCGGATTTGTGTGCCCAATGTCGATGATCTTCGAGAGTTGATTCTAGCAGAGGCCCATAGCTCGCGGTATTCCATCCATACTGGTGCCGCGAAGATGTACCAGGACTTGAGGCAGCACTACTGGTGGAGGCAGATGAAGAAGGATATAGTTGACTATGTGTCTAGATGCCTCAACTGTCAGCAGGTGAAGTATGAGCACCAGTGTCTGGGTGGGTTGCTTTAGCAGATTGAGATCTCGGAGTGGAAGTGGGAGCGTATCACCATGGACTTCGTATCTGGACTCCCACGGACCGTGAAGAAGTTTGATTCTATTTGGGTCATTGTGGATCGGCTGACCAAGTCTACTAATTTCATACCTGTGTGTACCACTTATTCATCGGAGCGGTTGGCGGAGATTTATATCAGGGAGATCGTCCGTTTGCATGGTATTCCAGTTTCTATCATCTCAGACAGAGGTACTCAGTTTACATCGTGGTTCTAGAGAGCCGTGCAGCAGGAGTTAGGCACTCGGATGGAGTTGAGCACGACATTTCACCCCCAGACGGACGGACAGTCCGAGCGCACTATTCAGATTCTGGTGGATATGCTCTATGCGTGCGTGATTGAGTTTGGAGGGTCATGGGATCATTTCCTGCCACTGGCGGAGTTTGCTTATAACAACAGTCATTAGTCCAGCATTCAGATGGCGCCGTATGAGGCCTTATATGGTAGGAGGTGTAGATCTCCGGTGGGTTGGTTTGAGCCGGGTGAGGCCAGGCTATTGGGCACAGAGATGGTTCAGGATGCAATGGAGAAAGTTAAGGTGATCCAGGATAGACTCCGTGCAGCCCAGTCCAGATAGAAGAGTTACACGGACAAGAAGGTTCATGATGTTACATATATGGTTGGCGAGTGGGTTCTACTTCGAGTCTTGCCTATGAAAGGCGTCATGAGGTTTGGAAAGAAAGAGAAGCTGAGTCCGAGATTTATTGGGCCTTTTGAGATCTTGAGGTGAGTTGGGGAGTTTGCTTATGAGCTTGCCTTACCTCCCAGTCTAGCCGGAGTTCATCCGGTATTTCATGTTTTCCGGAGATATCACGATGATCCGTCGCACGTGTTGGATTTCAGTTCAGTCCAGTTGGACAAGGATCTATCCTATGTTGAGGAGCCAGTGGCCATTTTGGACAGGCAGATCAGAAAGTTGAGGTCAAAGAACATTGCTTCAGTGAAGGTCCAGTGGTGGGGTCAGCCGGCCGAGGAGGCGACTTGGGAGACCGAGTAGGATATGCGCAGCTAGTACTCTCATCTTTTTGCTACTTCAGGTATGTTCTCTGTGCTCGTTCGAGGACGAACGAATGTTTAAGTGTAGGAGGATGTAACGATCCGGCCGATCATTTTTGGAATTTCACCCCGATCCCCCATTAATTGCTTCCCCTAAGTTCATTTTTGCTATTTTGGTTTGCCGGGACGTTCGGTGATAGGATTCAGAGTGTTTTGGGACACTTAGTCCCTAAATGAGAGCTTATGAGTTGAAAAATGGTCCGTATTTGGAACAATGTGAAAACAACCTCGGAATGGAAATCCGATGGTTCCGTTAGCTCCGTTAGGTGATTTCGGGGTGGGGAGCGTGTTTGGAATGTATTTTGGAGGTTCGTAGCTCATTTAGGCTTGAAATGCCGAAGTTCGAATTTTTGAAGTTTCCGGTCCGATAGTGAGTTTTTGATCCGAGGGTCGGTTTGGAATTCCGGAAGTTGCAATATCTCCGTCATGCCATTTTGGATGTGCATGCAAAATTTCAGGTCATTCGAGCAAGGTTTGGGTAGGTTTTTGATCGAAAGTGTGTTTGGTTGGAATTTGAAGTTCTTAGGCATGAATCTTGGCTTAATTCGTGTTTCCGGCGTTGTTTTAGGTGGTTTCAGGATTGGTACAAGTTCGAATGATGTTATAGGATGTGTCCGTAGGTTTGGTTGAGGTCCCGGGGGCCTCGGGTGAGTTTCAGATGCTCAACGGAGCATATTGGAGTTTCAAAGTGTTGCAGAAAATCCTTCGGCTGTGCAGGTCCCAATTCCTTCTTCGCGTTCGCAGTATCATCCACGCGTTCGCATAGATTTGGCCCTCCTTCTCTTCGCGTTTGCGTCCTACTCTACGCGTTCGCGTAGAGTAATTCTGGAGGATGACAAGTTTCTTTATTGCGTTCGCGATTGGTGCCCCGCGATCGCGTAGCTTCACACGTTTTTTCACTGCGTTCGCATACCCAGCGTCGCGTTCGCATAGTTCACTGAATCCAGGCCTTCGCGTTCACATCAATACCTTCGCGATCACGAAGGGCATTTTTGGTCCCTTTATAATTCCTTCTTCGCGAACGTGTGCTGCCTTTCGCGTTCGCGATGCTTTAGACCCCTGGGCAGTATTTAACATTTCAAAAACGAGGTTTAGCCATTTTTACCAAAACCCAAGGTTTGGAGCTCGGATTTGGGAGCAATTTCAAGGGTTTTTCAAAGGCAATCACTGGGTAATGATTCTCTACTCTCCTATTACTAAAACCCATTAATCTAATCGCGAATTCACCCTTTAATTTCGTGTTTTCGAATGGAAAGTGGGTAAACTTCTTAGACCTAACTATGGGGTTTTGAGGGGGCATTTGACCTCCGATTTGAGAGATTTTTATATGCTAAGACTCGTGAGAGTACGAGGGTTCTGAAAATGTAAAAATTATTCAATTTCGAGACGATGGTTGGAGGGGCATTTTGGTCATTTTACCTATTTTCGCGCCCTAGCTTTAAATTTAATAGTGGAATCAGTTGTTTGCAATATTATTTACGATGTGTAATTAAATTGAATAGATTTGGGCCATTTGGAGTCGGATACTCGTGGCAAAGGCGCGGTTTCTAGTGATATTGAGCGAGTTCGAGGTAAGTGGCTTGTCTAACCTTGTGTGGGGGACCTTTCCCCTTCGGACATGATCCTTGATTGTTTGAATGCCTCGTACGTGAGGTGACGAGTGCGTACTTAAGCTAATTGTTGTAAACCCATTTTTACTTGGAGTATTTTATTGAGATCTTCTGTTTACTTGCTCATTTAAACTGTAGTTTTAACATGTGCTAGCTTAGAGAAGCATGCTTAGCCGACTTACTTGCTTAATTGTTTAACTGTACTATTTGCACTATGTGAATCATGTTAGATTAGAAATCAGTATTAATTGTAATGGTTTAGCATTTATTCTGAGATTATGAGTTGTTGTTGTGGTGTGTTTTAAATTGGGACTACGGGACGGCTTCCCGGGAGATCCCCCTATACTTGACTTATTCTGGATTGAAGGTGTGGGATACCAAGAGATCCCTGGAACGTGTTTCTATATATATACATCGGGATACCAAGAGATCCCCGACTCACTTATTGAGGATACCAAGAGATCCTCGGGATACCAAGAGATCCTTAGTACACATGATGAGGATACCAAGAGATCCTCGGGTTACCAAGAGATCCCCGATTGCTATTTCCTGGTTGAGGACAATATTTACTTGTATGGTTACCGTTACTTTCTATTACTGCTCTCTTGTGTTTATCCGGTTCAGATTTTTGTTGTAGACTTTATTCAGATTGTTTCTGCTACCTTATTATTATTATGTTTATCTCAGTAGGGCCTTGACCTTCCTCGTTACTACCCAACCGAGGTTAGGCTTGGCACTTATTGAGTACCGTTGTGGTGTACTCATGCCCTTCTTGTGCATGTTTTTCATGTGCAGATTATTCGGGTACCTCTACTCAGGCGCACTATCAGTGAGGCAGGAGGACCACGGAGACTTCGAGGTAGTTCTGCTGCGTCCGTAGATCGACGAGTCTCTTTCTTACTCTATCTTTAGTATCTAGTTTTCTGTCTTTCGGTTGTTAGAATATTCTGGAGTTTTGGAGCCATACTGTACATTTCTATAGCCTGTGTTGCCCGTGAGTTTCCGGGTCTTGGGGAATGGTGTTAGACTTGTGTTTTATTGAGTTGTACCTGCCGAGTGGCATCCAGTACCCTTTTCTTCCAGCTATTTAATTTGGTTTATTCTATTTTTCCGCAATTATTACATTTTTCGCAATATTTGGCTTACCTGGTCGTGGGGACTAGGTGCCATCACGACATGTTCACGATCGGTGAACTAGGGTCGTGAATTTTCGCCACTCTCCCACTTTGGGCAAACTCACTTCTTTAATCAACTACTTGACCTTTGCTTTATACACCTGGACTTCTAGGAATTTTAGCCACCGTCTGACACTTTCCACATACTTTGCTGCTCAATTGTTGCCATAAATAAAATCTACCTTCGTATCACTTGAACCCACAAGTCGCTACTAACATTAAACTTTTCCGAAGATCCTCCTTCTCGAGCCGTCGACATTAGGAACACCGATTAAATCCTGCACCGTCGCACCCCGCAATATCTAATAGTCGCTTCTTCAACACTGACCTGCAATATCCTGCTCCAGAGGCGGATTGTAGAAGATCATAACACTGGTGAATCTAGTACATCCAATAAGGACACCAACACCTTATCATAGAAGAAAATTCCTCCACGCTCGCAAATACCGAGTCTAGATACCTTGTCAATCCAAACCTGAACATTCTCTGCCCGATTGCCTTCCCCTACCGGGAATAAAATACCGAATCTCTAGATCATGCACTGAGTAAACCTCCCTCCAAGTCATTTAATGCCCCGACAAGCAGGCAAACATCCTACCATCATATCAATACTGCGGAACAATCGTTCATAAGCATTATGGCAACTTGTGCCTAGCCTTAGAGCTCTCAGAAGTATTGCAACTGAGCTAAAACAATAAAATATCCTTCCACGAGGCAACGATAATAATCCATTCAACTATACCGGGAGAAACGTCCCGCACCACATCTGAAGCGCCATTACAATTCATCAATTCTTGATTTACAACCAACGGTTTGTGTCGCGTAAGATTAAGTAGGAAAGAAACAAAGGCATAAGCCTCATAGGGATCAAATTGCACGATAAGGAATCAAGAAGGGAAGTACTCCTAACAGCCCTGTAGCCTCCTGAGGATAAGTACAAACGTCTCCATACTGATCTGCGAGACTCTACTAGACTTGCTCATGACTCGTGAGACCTACGGTAACCTAGTACTCTGATACCATGTTGTCACGACCCAAAATCCACTAAGGGTCGTGATGGCGCCGGACACTGCTGTCAGGCAAGCCAACCAAATTACTTTATCCAAATCTCATTTTAATACTTTTTAAAATCCAGAAATTTCCTTCAAATTTAGCAATTTTTAAAAGATAATAGTCTCAAATCGAATTTAAATGGTAAGCAGTTAATATAAAATACTTCAAACCATCCTAGAATCCGGTGTCACAAGTGCATGAGCATCTACTGACAAGGAAATAAAATACAACATCCGTCCGGAATACAGTGGACAGGATGTAAATACAGTATACTGGAAGGGACTGCTCTAGTTTGGTCGTCTCGAATAATGCAGCTCACCTAGTCCCAGAATCATCCGTGCTGCTACGCCCAGTAGACCGCTAGAGTTTCATATACCCGTGCAACAAAAATGCACAGAAGTGTAGTATGAGTACGTAAAAAATGTGTACTCAATGAGTATCCCGTCTAATCTCGAAGAAGTAGAGACGAGATGGTTGACTTTGACACTTACTAGTGGTCCAATAATGAGGCCAATAATACATTAAATCGTGGATTTATATAAACATGATTTTATTCCAATAGAAGGAAACAAGTAAACAATTATTTCTTTTATAGGAAATTTCCAAATTCCTCTTTATTTATTATCCAAATATTCTCAAGCCATGAAGAGGCATAAAAAACTTTAATAAATTCAAGGAAGCAATACAAGCATGCGCAAATCATGATGAGGTCGACGACCCGCTCCAATAGAAATGTAAGTCGAGGGTCGAACGACGCGAACCATAGATGCATCTATTTAATCTGCCGAGGCGTTCCCCCGCTCCAAAATTTAAACACACACAAATAGTCAATCAAGAGTCCACACAGAGCAGTTATCCAAAGAAAGTCAATCCTCTTTTAACCATTTAAGAAATATGAAGTTTAATCCTTTTAGAAATTTCTTTACTAATTCAATATGATTTAAGCAATTCAAGCTGTCAATAAGTTTTCGATTAATCCAAGTATAGCATGCTTTTGGGTCCTAGACTACCCGGATAATAGCATAATAGTAGTTACGCACGGACTCTCGTCACCTCGTGCGTACGTAGCCCCCACAAATAGGAGCACATAACCAATTAACTCACCTATGGGGACAATTCCCTCTTACAAGGTTAGAAAGGAGAGTCACCTCAATCCGAAGGTACATAACCGACATTCCACGCCCTTCCGAAGACTCGAATTGATGCACAACGCTCCAAAACTAGCCAATAATTATGTAAATCCATTAATATATGCTAAGGTACTCATTATAATCCAATTTATAGCAATTCCTAACCCTGGCCGAAAAGTTGACAAAAATATCCTCGGGCCCACGTGCCCGAAAATCCAAATTTTTTCGAAGATAAAGATTACCCATGAACTCACGAACTCAATTATATGATTTTCTCTTAATTTTATCCCAAAAATTGTGGCTAAATTCCAAGATTACAAATTTCTAGGTTTTCCACCAAAACCTCAAATTTATACTAATTTAAATGCTCAAATCCATACATAGTTGATGTATTTAACTCAAAATAGGTGGGGATAACTTACCTTAACGTTGATGACGAAAATCCCCTCTTGAAGCTCCCCAAAATTCGCCCAAGCCATGAAAATATGAGAGAAAATGGCTAAATCCCGATTTTAAAACAACCCCTCTGCCTCCAGCTACTTCCGCTTATGCAGAAGAAATTCCGCTTCTGCGATCCCGTTTTCGCGGACCATCAGCCGCTTCTGCGGCTTCCACTAGGCCGCCCATTTTCGCTTCTGCGCTCCCCCTTCCCGCAAAAGCGATCCCGCTTCTGCGGAACCTTGACCGCATCTACGGTCCACGAGCCCCTGGCAAAATCCGCTTCTGCGATGCCTCAACCGCAGGTGCGGTCCCGCATCTGCGAAAATATGACCGCATCTGCGGTCTTTCCTCTTCCAGCCTAAAACCGCTTCTGCGGTTGAATTGCCGCATCTGCGATCCAAAACCGCAGATGCGGTTATGACAGCAACCAGCAAGCCTCAGCCTTCCAAAATTTCCATTTCGATCCGTTAACCACCTGAAATACACCCGAGACCCTCGGGACCTCGACCAAACCTACCAACCAATCCCAAAACATGCTACGGACTTGCTCGAGGCCTCAAATCACATCAAATAATGTTAAAATCATGAATCAACCTCCAATCCAAGCTTTATGAACTTTAGAATTTCAAACTTCTACTTTTGACGCTTAAACATATCAAATCACGTCCGATTGAACTCGAATTTTGCACACAAGTCATATTCGACATTGCGGACCTAGTCCAGCTTTCGGAATCGGATTCCGACCTTGATATCAAAAAGTCAACTTCCAGTCAAACCTCTTAAAATCCTCCGAATTCTATCTTTAGCCAAATGGTTCCAAAATGACCTACGGACCTCCGAATTCACTTTAGATCACGCTCCCAACTCCAGAATCACCATACGGAGCTATTCCCAGACTCGGAATCCCAAACAGACATCGATATCACTGAAATTCACTTCAACCCAAACTTATGAAATTTCTTCAAAAATGCTAACTTCCACAATAGGCACAAAAACGCTCCCGGGTTATCCTAAACCCGATCCGAGCATACGCCCAAGTCTAAAATTGTCATACGAACCTGCTGGAACTTTCAGATCCTGATTCCGAGGTCATTTACTCAAAATTCCAATCCTAGTTAATTCTTTCAACTTTAAGCTTCCGAAATGAGGATTCTCTTTCCAAATCGACTCTGAACTTCCCAAAACTTAATTCCAACCACGCGTACAAGTCATAATACCTGAAATGAAGCTGCTCATGGCCTCAAACCGTTGAACGACGTGCTAGAGCTCAAAACGACCGGTCGGGTCATACATTCTCTCCCACTTAAATATACGTTCGTCCTCGAACGTGCTGAGAACTACACTTGAGTAGACTGAAATCACTATTCAACTTCTCATGCACCTTCCTGTGCTACCACAACTCAGTTGAGCACATCAGCTTGATCAATTCTGAAGATATTCCCTTTTATTCAAGCAGATATGCCTTAAAGCCCAATTCCAACATCCGGAATTCTATGCCTGACCTGTTTCCAACATACGATCACCATATCAATCACTACACGCTGTACCCAAACATGATTGCATAACTTTACTGAATTCACACCTTGCATCATTTTACTCACTGGACCACAATAACATTTTCTGATCAACTTAGTCGAAATTCCACGAATCTGATGCTCCCATTGCACCTCATGACCTACATAGGTCTTGCTCTACTTCTTACATTACTGACACGACGGAAGAGATATGCAGAAATTCATAATCAACTGTCGAGTCAACCAATCATTGAGTCTATACTTCTGACAAGAACCATTACCTCATTCTGAACCAAATAATTATCTTTTCTCCTTAATATATTTCATGAAATCAGATTGCACTGATCATATATCCAACAATCTTGTCTCACCCAGTACGATCTGCTTAGGTAACAAGCCACCCTGACATGACCAAAAGTCTCATATGATGCCATAATGTGCCAATAGGCTACCAATTAGAATGCGATACAAACGAAAACGAACTCTGAAAGGGAATTTCAATTACCCCGCTCGCGAATCATACATGCGATGCGGGTGCACATCTAATATGAGCTTCCTTCAGAAAATAAGAAATAGAACACAATAAACAGATATGGGGAACTGTACTAAACATCACACTGTTGCGGCGCGCAACCCAATCCGAGCAATCATAACCATGGCGGCATTCCACCCGATCCACACAACATAGCCATGGCGGCGTGCCACCTGATCCAAATAACATACCCATGACGGCGTGCCATCCGATCCACACAACATGACCATGGCGGCGTGCCACCCGATCTACATGTAGAACTCACATAAAGAGATGCATATCGGGCTAAATTGCTCATTTCAATGAAATATCGAATATCGGTCATAAACACGCTAAGTGCATTATACCATTTCCCTAGGGAGACATATAACGCTATAATCCACAAACTCGAGCACAACTGAGGTGCGATATATGATCCCAATCTCAAGAGCCATCCTTCTCATATAACATCATCTCTACGTGGAACCTTTAACATATAAGAAATTCAACAAGACGCCTCACAACTCACACGGTGCAATGTATCATTTCATGAAATATCTAGAAACGAAATAACACCCTGACTACTCCTCCGTAAGGAGTGCATTACAGAAATGAACATGTTTGGCCTGATATGGAGCCCATATTCACACTTGAATCCATCCACCGATCTCAAGCCGATTTTGATCGCCCTGAACTAGGCTAATTACCTTTCAAATCCCATAATAACTCCTCTTCTGCTCATAACACATAAGAACATCCATCATAGTTGGAGAAATCATCTGCAATCCACCACTCAATAGACTGAGTGCCCTCCAGGCATATATTTCTCAAATTAACGGTATTACCACAATCCTCATACTTGTTTTAAATCTTAAATCAATCAAGTGACTACATGCCACACTTATACAATCTTCTTGTGGAATACGCTCCCACAACCTTCCGAAACACATAATAGGTCCGTACATCCAAACCATCGACCGTGCTAATGTTGAAAAATAATCAAGAATGCTTAACCAGGATGCAAAGTACCCTTTTTACAAAACACCGATCTCAGGTGACACTGGTGATAATACCGACTTACTTTAAACATCGAAACTCCTTTCCTGCTCATCCGAGCTCGTGACATCCTTGTCAGCTCCGAACTGCAACCCTGACCCTCACTTCAAATTCCATATCACTTGCTGCACCCAATATGCCAATATACGGTAGAACATGACTCGTCACCATAATTCCATAATCGCTGATAGATTAATACTTCATTATATAAAAACTTTTCACTTAACTCACTTAAGGAGATCCATAGTATCACACAGGCGAATTCTCATAATCGTAGAATATGTAAATCTCTAAGTAGTGGTCTAAGGCACCATAGACCTTCCGGAATCCGCTTCCATATAACAAGCCATAACAGAAGAATGCTCCTGAATAATATCAATTACGGCGGCTGACAAGCCTCATACGCACCGTCACAAATCACTTGCATAACTTGATCACACAGAAGGAACAGATCTCCACCACTAATATGCCAACTCAATCATGGCTAGCCAATCTATCTTTGTCCAATTTATCCTTGATTTCCATCGAAACAATAATAACTCCATCCAACACTTACCATACTCTATCCGCACTCACCCCGAGTAACCTTGAACTGCGAGACCATGCTGTCTCAAATCCCACGAACTGTTTTCACACCTCCCAATTGCTACATCGCAAGCCAAAACATCACATAACATTCTGTGCCTCTTCTCATAGGCTACTAACAAACTTGATTCTTACCCGTAACTATACACCCAAAATCATTAGGAATTACACCTCATCTTGTGAATTTACCATGACCGCTGTTGAGAGCCACCCGCTCTGACTTGGCCCCGAATATAATCAACTCCATGAGTCTTCTATCACATGGAATACCCTCTTGGCGAAAAACCCGCCGAATCACTTCCTTGGAACCCGCATCTATACGAAGCAAATTCCTGAATCTTTACCCAAGTCTGAACATGGGCCAATAAGGCCAACAATAGCCCACCTTTAATAATTCCTTTGCTCAAATTACCACTTATGGTCCTTTCCCGTAGCTAAAATAGCCCAACGATATGCTAATAACCAAAAATCTTGCAAGTAGTTAACCATGAAACCCAATCATAAGCGGTGGGACTCTCCCACTTAGCTTGAAGCCATTATTTCACAAATATGGAACTCACCCGTCCTCTTTATCTCTTATTGACGTAACCTTGCACAATCAACCGCCAAAATTCTCGAAATCTTTTTGTAAAACCCCCTTTTATACTCTAAATCATCGACCATATTTGTGCGATCGATCTCTTGCTGCATATTAGCCCATACTTCCAATTAAGCCCGTAGACTTCAATCGCCAGCCACTAAAATCCCAAATAATTCCAAACTCTCCTTAAGGTGCGTAATCATCCTACCACCAAGCCCATACGCAACATCCACCACTCTCCCACTTTGGGCAAACTCACTTCTTTAATCAACTACTTGACCTTTGCTTCATACACCTGGCCTTATAGGAATTTTAGCCACCTTCTGACACTTTCCACACATCTTTCCTCATACTTTGCTGCCCAATTATTGCCTTAAATAAAATCTACCTTCGCAGCACTCGAACCCACAAGTCACTACTAACTTTAAACTTTTCCAAAGATCATCTTTCCCGAGCCGTCGACATTAGGAACACCGATTAAATCCTGCACCGCCATACCCCGTGATATCTAACAGTCGCTTCTTCGATACTGACCTGCAATATCCTTCTCCAGAGGCGGATTGTAGAAGATCATAACACTGGTGAATCTAGTATATCTAATAAGGACAACAACACCTCATCATAGAAGAAAATTTCGCCACGGTCGCAAATATCGAGTCTCGATACCTTGTCAACCCAAACATGAACATTCTCTGTCCGATTGACTTTCCCCTACCGGGAATAAAATACCGAATCTCTAGATCATGCATAGAGTAAACCTCCATCCAAGTCATTCACTGCCCCGACAAGCAGGCAAGCATCCTACCATCATATCAATACTGCAGAACGATCGTTCATAAGCATCACGGCAACTTGTGCCTAGCCTTAGAGCTCTCAGAAGTACTACTACTGAGCTGAAACAATAAAATATCCTTTCACGAGGCAACGATAATAGTCCATTCAACTATACCGGGAGAAACACCCCGCACCACATTTGTAGCGCCATTACAATTCATCAATTCTCGAGTTACAACCAGCGGTTCGCATCGCGTAAGATTAAGTAGGAAAGAAACAAAGGCATAAGCATCACACGGATCAAATCGCACGATAAGGAATCAAGAAGGGAAGTACTCCTAACAGCCCTGTAGCCTCCCGAGGATAAGTACATACGTCTCCTTACCGATCCGCGAGACTCTACTAGACTTGCTCATGACTCGTGAGACCTACGGGAACCTAGTGCTCTGATACCATGTTGTCATGACCCAAAATCCACTAAGGGTCGTGATGGCGCCGGACACTGCTGTCAGGAAAGCCAACAAAATTACTTTATCCAAATCTCGTTTTAATACATTTTAAAATCCAGGAGTTTCCTTCAAATTTAGCATTTTTTAAAAGATAATAGTCTCAAATCAAATTTAAATGGTAAGCAGTTAATATAAAATACTTCAAACCATCCCAGAATCCGGTGTTACAAGTGCATGAGCATCTACTGACAAGGAAATAAAATACATCATCCGTCCGGAATATAGTGGACAGGAAGTAAATACAGTATACAGGAAGGGACAACTCTAGCTGCGACCGTCTCGAATAATGCAGCTCACCTAGTCCCAGAATCATCCGTGCTGCTACACCTAGTAGACCGCTAGAGTTACATATACCTATGCAACAAAAATGCACATAAGTGTAGTGTGAGTACGTAAAAAACGTGTACTCAATGACTATCCCGTCTAATCTCGAAGAAGTAGAGACGAGATTGTCGACTTCGACACTTACTAGTGGTCCAATAATGAGGCCAATAATACATTAAATCGTGGATTTCTATAAACATGATTTTATTCCAATAGAAGGAAATAAGTAAACAGTTATTTCTTTTATAGGAAATTTCCAAATTCCTCTTTCTTTATTATCCAAATATTCTCAAGCCATGAAGAGGCATCAACAACTTAAATAAATTCAAGGAAGCAATACAAGCATGCGCAAATCATGCCGAGGTCGACGACCCGCTCCAACAGAAATGTAAACTGTGCACTGCCGAGGGTCGAACGGTGCGAACTATAGATGCATCTATTTAATCTGCCGAGGCGTTCGACCTACTCCAAAATTTAAACACATATAGACAGCCAATCAAGAGTCCATACGGAGCAATTATCCAAAGAAAGTCAATCCTCTTTTAACCATTTAAGAAATATGAAGTTTAATCCTTTTAGAAATTTATTCACTAATTCAATGTGATTTAAGCAATTCAAGCTGTCAATAAGTTTACGATTAATCCAAATATTGCATGCTTTTGGGTCCTAGACTACCCGAAAAATAGCTAATAGTAGCTACGCACAGACTCTCGTCACCTCGTGCGTACGTAGCCCCCACAAATAGGAGCACATAACCAATTAACTCACCTATGGGGACAATTCCCTGTTACAAGGTTAGAAAGGAGACTCACTTCGCTCCGAAGGTCCATAACCGGCATTCCACACCCTTCCGAAGACTCGAATCAATGCACAACGCTCCAAAACTTGCCAATAATTATGTAAATCCATTAATATATGCTAAGGTACTCATCATAATCCAATTTATAGCAATTCCTAACCCCGACCAAAAAGTTAACGAAAATGCCCTCGGGCCCACGTGCCCGGAAATCTGAATTTTTTTAATGGTAAAGATTACCCATGAACTCACGAACTCAATGATATGATTTTCTCTTAATTTCATCCCCAAAATCGTGGCTAAATTTCAAGATTACAAATTTCTAGGTTTTCTACCAAAACCTCAAACTTATACTAATTTAAATGCTCAAATCCATACATAGTTGATGTATTTAGCTCAAAATAGGTGGGGATAACTTACCTTAACGTTGATGACGAAAATCCCCTCTTTAAGCTCCCCAAAATTTGCCCAAGCCATGAAAATATGAGAGAAAATGGCCAAATCTCGATTTTAAAACAACCCCTCTGCCTTTAGTTACTTCCGCTTTTGCGGAAGAAATTCTGCTTCCGCGGTCCTGCTTTTGAGGACCATCAGCTGCTTCTGCGGCTTCCACTAGGCCGCCCATTTTTTCTTCTGCGCTCCCCCTTCCCGCAGATGCGGTTCCATTTCTGCGGAACCTTGACCGCATCTGCGGTCCACGGGCCCCTGGCAAAATCCGCTTCTGCGATGCCTCAATCGCAGGTGCGGTCCCCCATCTGCGAAAATATGACCGCCTCTACGGTCCTTCATCTTCTAGCCCAAAATCGCTTCTGCGGTTGAATTGCCGCATCTGCGATCCAAAACCGCAGATGCGGTTATGACAGCAACCAGCAAGCCTCAGCCTTCCAAAATTTCCATTTTCGATCCGTTAATCACCCGGAATCCACCTGAGGCCCCCGGGACCTCGACCAAACCTACCAACCAATCCCAAAACACGCTACAGACTTGCTCGAGGCCTCAAATCACATCAAATTACGCTAAAATCATGAATTAACCTCCAATCCAAGCTTTATGAACTTTAGAATTTCCAACTTCTACTTTCGATGCTTAAACATATCAAATCACGTCCGATTGACCTCGAATTTTGCACACAAGTCATATTCAACATTGTGGACCTACTCCAGCTTTTGGAATTGGATTCTGACCTTGATATCAAAAAGTCAACTTCCAGTCAAACCTCTCAAAATCCTCCGAATTCTATCTTTAGTCAAATGGTTCCAAAATGACCTACGGACCTCCGAATTCACTTCAGATCGCGCTCCCAAATCCAGAATCACCATAAAGAGCTATTCCTAGACTCAGAATCCCAAACAGACATTGATATAACTGAAATTCACTTCAACCCAAACTTATGAAATTTCTTCCAAAATGCTAACTTCCACAATAGGCGCCAAAACGCTCCCGGGTTATCCTAAACTCGGTCCGGGCATACGTCCAAGTCTGAAATCATCATACGAACGTATTGGAACCTTCAAATCCCGATTCCGATGTCATTTACTCAAAATTCCAATCCTAGTTAATTCTTTCAACTTTAAGCTTCCGAAATGAGGATTCTCTTTCCAAATCGACCCTGAACTTCCCGAAACTTAATTCCGACCACGCATACAAGTCAAATACCTGAAATGAAGCTGCTCATGGACTCAAACCGTTGAACGACATGCTAGAGCTCAAAACGACCGATCAGGTCGTTACATTACCTTACTCTTCACTCGTTTTCAAAACTATAAATACCTTACCCTCTCTTCTTTCAAAGACACGAACAACTTGAGTTCACAACACACACTTACACTCAAAAAAAAAACTCTCTCTTTCTTTACTACTACTTGTGCTATTGCTTTGTCTAGCTGGCTGAAAGCCAAGGCTAGATAGTGGAATCTTGCTTGCTTTACCTTTCTGCACTTTGCTTCTCTACTGGTATGTCCTAGTTAATTTTTTTAAGTCTCAACAACAACATGCTTCTTTAAATTGCTTCAGTTTCTCATTCTTGTCTACTTCTGCTTATGTTTCTGCAGTCAAGTTACACTACTAATATGCTGTAATATGTTCCCTTCCTCTTTTAAATTAATGATTCCCTATATGTGTACTCTATCAGTCACTTGTTGTGTACTTGCTGTCTTATGAAGCCCAAAACCCCATATCCCCTCTATGTATTTGTGTTCCTTTGGTTGGTTTGTGGTCATGCCAGCATCAACTATTGTTGTGCATGACCAAGGCAGACCTCTGCTGGGGTCATGTGCTTACATACAATGTATCCCCATAATTCCTTGCCCCTTTAAATGACTACTGATTCTGTGTAGTTTGAGTTTCACTACTACAACTATTTTCAAATCACCATTACCACTTATTATTTCCAACCCAATTTTAATAAATCTCTTTCAAACTATGTTCTGCACTTCCACTATACTCTTAGAATCTAGGTTCTGCCCTCTTGTGTGAGCCTTGCCTTGGGACCCTTGAGCTCCCTCTGATCTTGGACACATAAGGGCTGGACCTTCCATACTGCACTCATTCTATTTGGTTATGCAAATCTAGGTGCGAGCACTGCTCGGGATCCCCTGAGATCCTTAGAGAACTCTAACATACCCAGGTATGAGAAAGGCTTTGAAACATTGGCATTGAAGTGATTAATTACATAACTCAAAGAGGAAGTCAAGATAAGGCTTTCCTTGGTTGTAATTTCTTATTTCTGCACTTCTTTTTGTAATTCAATCATTTGGCCTGTAATAATTTGTAAACAATATTGGGGAGATTAAAAGGGTGGGTAGTTGTATATTGTGGGTAAATTGGGTAGATAACATGCCTATAGGATCTGCTCTGGTTTAAAATAAATTCTGCATGCTTTATTTTCACATAATTAGAAACCATGCCTATATGATTTGCTCTGGTTTAAAATAAATTCTATATGCTTTACTTTCACACAATCAGAAATCATGTCAGTAAGATATAAATTGTTTAAATAATTAGATAACATGCCAATAGGGTTAAAAAATCAGCTTTATAATTATATATCATGCTTATAGGATACAAAGTAATTGAAGTTCAATTTTCGTTACAGCACATATCCAGATTCGTTTCCCTTAGAAATCATGCTTATAAGTCCCAAATCAATTTTAATAATTAGATACCTTGCCTATAGGATTTAAAAATCAGTTGTAATTCGATATCATGCCTATAAGATCTAAAACCAGTTTAGTTAAGAATTAGTTTGACTCGTGCCTGTCTGAATCAGATTAAATAACCTACTGTTGTCGTGTTTATCAGTATCATTAGAAAACATTCTTATAGGATCCAAATCGCCTGTTTAAAATTGATCACTGCTTTACTGCATCACTATAGATATCATGCTCATAGGACATCAATGCTACGCCTAGGCAAGCCTTAGGTAATAATAAAACTGGAACTGCCTTCGTTAATTATCAATTGTTACAACCAACAGGCAGGCCTGATTCAGACTTCTTATCTGATTTATATAATGAATCTGGTTCTGACTCAAATTCCCTACTTTAGATTTCTTTTTTAAAAAATTCGGACCTTAACTGTGTTTAAGTCGTGCTATTTATATGCATTATTTGCGGAGGTTTATATGAGCCTTCTAATTGCTTACACGTTTCCCCTTTAAATGCAGTCCTACGTGTTTTTGTATGTCGCCTTTGACTTTTTACCTTTAAACTTAAGAGTCAGTCTAAAATCCTTCATCTTATAGGAATAGTAGTCCTAAAATTCCTCTGGGATTGATAGGAACGACATGGGTAATAACATGCAATAGAAGGTGAGACCAATCTGCGCTTTGATACCTTCACGGGGTGTGAAGGGTAGATATGGATATGATGACCGGCGTGCTAATACCACATGTAGCCCCTATTTTGAGGAGTGATTACCGGGTATTGCATTGATGTGATCCATATTACAAACAAACCTAGGACCTTTACACATTCATCAAGATGCTTAGATTATAACTCTTTTCAAAACCTTGCTTTCATTTATCGTTTTCAAACACTTGTGTATTTAAATTTAAAATCACCTATTATTTGAGCCTTATTTGTTTACTTGTTAATTGCACAAATTCACAAACACTATCTGGCCGGGAACTACACTAGTGGATCCTGAGGGGTGCCTAACACCTTCTCATTGGGATAATTTCAAGCCCTTACCCAATCTCTAGTTATCAAACATAGTTGTAGTTGAACCCCATAGGTGCCCTAACGCACCTTAAAATCATTAGGTAGCGACTCTTCAAAATTGCAAAACCCCTTTCCCAAAAGGAAAGAGTTGTCCCAACCAAATGTCATAAACCCGATTTCGCGAGAAAAAGGGGGCGCGACAGTATGGCGACTCTACTAGGGACTTTTAGGCTTTTACCATTTCAGATTATTGTTGTGAATTTGTACCTCTCCCTATGTGCAATTATCTGTTTAATTCTTTTAAGCATTTGATTTCTTCTTCAAAAGCAAAACTTACATATCTTCCTTGTTTTCTTTCTTTTATTGCTTTAAATTATGAAACTGCTGTATTTATTGCTTTTTTAATGTGCAAATACATGTCAACATGCTTTTAATTATTGCATAATCATCCTCAACATCATACTCTACTCATGCCAAAACAAATACTATAGCAATGCTTATAATGAGTGGTTGCACTCTTCCTATATCATTACCCTCTAAATTCGAAAAGGTGTATTTATGGTAAAACTAGGCGATCAGTGGTGCAGTCGATAGTTCCGAGCCTTCCCCCTTGAGAGTTCCGCTCAAGGGTACCAATCTAAAACCCTATAGAAACCGTACTCTGTTCAAATTGTGCATGCATCATGGTCAAAACTAGCCGGATCGGTTATGTTGTCCACATAATGATCCTTTAAGATAGCCTTGTCTAAAAGTCCACTGGGTTTCCCTAAATCCAAATAGACGTTGTCACGTTCTGTGCATTTATTTGGAGAACTAGATGCTTCATGCTAATCGTTGATATTAAATAGTCAAGTCTGGTGGGGGTAAAGGCCTAACCTTATTTGCGTTGCAGAAATATGAGGCACGAAGTCCCCAAATTCGGCATGGTCACTAACATCCACCCAAGATTGTTAAGCTGGTGGAAATATTTACACTCTAGTGACCAAAATCTCATCAGAAAGTATCTGGGAAATCTACCATCCCTCCTGGAGATCCAACCTAATAACATGATCATAAAAGCTGCCATACTATTTTGGGAGTGTGAAAGGGACGTATTCCGCTTTAGGGCATTGAAATAATACCTTTGCTGGAGGGGATAGGAGGATTGGACGGTCTAGTATGAGAAACTCCGGGCTTGCTAATGCCTGAGAATCGCAAAGGTAGGGGCTTCCTTAAAATGTTGGGTTTGAAGAAAAATCCAGAATTAACATGCTTGAAGGATTCATACATCGCTTTTGACTACTTGTATGAAAGGTACGGTCATAGAAAATCTTATCGTACCTACTCTGGCGAGTTTGCCATCACATCCTTGGGACACGTCCATCAGGGTTTTCGTCTCCATATTTTTATTCCTGGGTCTGATTGTATTTCCAATGAAGAAAGGTAGAATTCATACTAGGCTGGCTATGGTAACCAAAACCCTAATGGAGGGGATTGGTGGGCAGGCATTCAGCATTGTACCCATGATTATTGTAGACATATACCGAGCCTTAGAGAAGTGCCAATGAGGAGCGAAACACTTCGAAAGTTGCAATCTGGTACTTCAACTTTGGCTTATATAGCATCTCCAAAAGGGCGAATATCGACAAGAAATTCAGCGGAGTGGGATGATCACATCGCTTTCCACCATCCAAAGCGAATGAATTACATCCCCGACATTTTCGCCCAGCCTGAGGATGCTAAAGGATGGGTTAAGCTATTTGATAATCTGACCGAAGAACAGGTTCAATGGATGTTCGAATGGTTTCCGACAGAGGAGTTCATCGCCCGATCCAGAGATGCACCTTTCCTAATACTAATTGGTCTCAGGGGAACCTACCCTTACGTCCCTCTGCGAGTTATGAGGCAAGTTGGTAGGAAGCAAGTTATACCTAGGGTCGAAAAGATGAGCCGCTTTCGAGCCGACTTCCAAGGCGATGATAGTCCCTACAAGTGCCAAGCCCAACACATGTGGCATAGCATGATCGTAATGGGGAGAGACACCATAGAGCTCGATAGATATCATGCCGATTGTACTCATTTCTATTAAGGTTGGTTGGAAGACAATCATCCCAGTCAAGTACAACTAGTTGCACAAAAGGATCCGTGAGTGCGAAAGTGAACATCGCAAAATACAAGAGTCTAACCAGAAGCTGATCGAGGAATGGAAAGACATGGCTACCAATGCCAACAAAAGGCTGGGATACTTGGAGCGAGGCATAGTGGAACTAGAAAGAAAGTTTCTCAAAAGGGTCAAAGATTGTCAAGAGGCCAAAGGAACTGAAGGTGAATATCTAGCCAGAGCATACCTGTTGCTAGGACTTCGCGAGTTGGGGAAGCTGTTCGACGCAGCCAAGGATGCCGAATCTGGGGAAGGTCATTCTGGGACCAAGTAGATAGGAGTTTACCTTTTTGTCCTTATTAATGTAATAAGGCCAATGGACATTAGTAACTTTCATTTCTTACTTATTTAGTGTCGTTTTGGGATTCATCTATTTTTATCAATAAAACAAGGCATTTAGCATTCTAAGTTCTCCAAATCAATTTGTCGCTAGGCCTACCTCGGGCACAAAGAGGTTTCCAAATTAGGCCACGCTTTACATTCTCGCACTATGTGTTTAAATATTGCAACACCTTTTATAATCCTCACTAACTTGATTACCTTTTGTTTTTATTTCTTTTTACCCCTCCGCAAAGGTTAGTTCGTGCACTCTAGCATTATTATCTTAAGCAGAGGGGCATATCTCAAGAATTGGACCATCAGCACAACCAGAGCACGACGAGCCTTGGGGTAGCAAGGCTAAAACAAGCACTATTAACTGCTTTATTTACGGAATGATTTTCCTTTCGCAATTTTTCAATTTTCGCAATTAGATCCTCAATGTTCAAAACAACCATTCAATTTATCAAAAGAATGTTTGATTTTTCTTATGAATTAATATTTATTTTTATCGTTTTCCTCCTTACTTTACCAATACAGCATTATTGTTACTTATCTTGATGAACCAATGACTGTGACATGCAATAAGACAACGTAACAATCGGACATTGATTTAGAAGAAGTTGACATACCTGACGAGATTATCAAAGAAGTTGAGAACTTTGAGAATAGACCTAAGTCCAACCTGGACGAAACCGAAATTGTTAAACTGGGAGATACAGAAAACATCAAGGAAACACGAAGTAACATTCACCTATCACCATCAGAGAAGAAATAATACATAGAGTTTCTAAAGGAGTATGAGGTCATATTCGCCTGGTCATATAATGACATTACCGGTTTGAGTATATTTATTGTGGCTCACAAACTGCCAACCGATCCAATGTGTCTACCGGTAAAGCAAAAGCTCAGAAAGTTCAAACCTGATATGAGTCTGAAAATCAAGGAAGAAGTCACCAAGTAGATCAAAGCTAAGGTTCTCAGGGTGGTTGAATACTAAACATGGTTAGCCAACATGTGCCAGTACCAAAGAAGGATGGGAAGGTCAGAGTCTTTGTCGACTACCGGGATCTCAACTGGGCCAATCTGAAAGACGACTTCCTTTTGCCGAATATACACATCCTGATTGATAATTGTGCCAAGCACAAGCTACAGTCATTCGTAGATTACTTCTCTGGTTACCATCCGATCTAGATGGATGCGGAAGATGCTGAGAAAATGATTTTAATTATGCCATGGGGAGTGTATTGTTACAAGATGATGCCATTCGGCCTGAAGAATGGAGGGGCCACCTACATGAGGGCCATGACTACCATTTTTAATTACATGATACATAAGGAGATAGAGGTATATGTGGATGATGTTATTATCAAATCCAAGAAGGCCATTGACTACATAAAAGATCTGAGGAAGTTCTTCAATAGACTGCGAAGATACAACCTGAAACTAAACCCCGCAAAGTATGTATTTGGGGTTCCTGCTGAGAAGTTGCTTGGGTTTATTGTGAGCCGCCGAGGAATAGAAATAGATCTATCAAAGGTCAAAGCCATTCAATAACTACCACCGCCAAAGAAAAAAAAAGATTTGATATGTTTCCTGGGAAGGCTGAACTACATCAGTCGATTCATAGCACAATCTACAGTTATCTGTGAGCCAATCTTTAAGATGTTAAAGAAGGATGTCGCTACCAAATGGACCGATGACTGCCAAAAGGCCTTCGACAGAATCAAGGAGTACCTGTCAACAACACCAGTCGTAGTTTCACCCGAGCCAGGTAGACTTTTATTACTCTTCCTTGCAGTGTTAGATGGAGCTTTCGGCTGCGTTTTGGGGCAGCATGATGAATTAGGGAGAAAGGAACAAGCTATTTACTATCTCAGCAAGAAGTGTCACGCCCCAACCTCGGGAGGCGCGACCGACGCTCAATCGAATGAACCCAACCGAGCAAGCCTTATCACACATTTCCTACCCCACTGTTTATGAATAAGATAACCATGTTTCCTTTTTGTTTAAGCAGGGAAAAGGTGGTACATTCAACCATGTGAGTTCGTTTTATAATACAGGCTTAAACCATAGTTAAAGTTAATATCCGAGATTCCTATAAAGTTACAATTTATTGATAGCAAGAGTTATAATTACAACATAGTTCATGGACCCCACAACACCCATACATGACCCACACATATGTCTACGGAGCCTCTAATGATACAAAAGATGAGTACGACAATGCCAGCAACAAGACCCCGGCTATACCTCAAAACTGGAAGTCCACAACAACAAAAGATATACAATGCAACCCCTTGAAGGAGGAAGGGGCTCACCAAGTCTTGGAGAAGAAGGTAACCTGCTACGCACGATTGGAACTATCCGCAATGGAGCCACCTACATTCATTTAAAACTATAGCGCTCGGGCAAAAGGGACGTTAGTACCATGGAATAGTACTAGAATGTATAATTAAACATCTTTTTACTAGAAAGAACTAACAATCAAGAACAACAAAATCATAATAGTAATTCAAAGGTTTTAGCTGGACACCACATCATCACATAAATGAACCATATAATCTTCCACATAACTTCCATAACTCAATTCGGGGAATTTCTTTCATATACTCATCACTGTTCTCAACACCACTGCTATCTTGAGCGGAGTCTGATCACGACCCGATCGGCTAGGTCGCCTCATTCGAGTCATTTACCTCAGTCATCATTTCATTTCCCTTTTCCAAAATTTAACATTTTGCATATCACCACCATGTGTGCGGCATGGTGTCCGATCATGGCCCGATCGGCTAGGCCTCATTACCTAGGAGTTACTCCTTTCTCATTATTCATCTCATTTAAATCTTTATTTCACATAGATCACATCAATTATTTGGCACATAGGGCCACAACTATCACAATATTCCACTTTCAATGTTCATCTTGAAATTTTATGGTCATAGGCACACACAAGCAATTTAAGTTGCAAGCAAAGGTAAGTTTTCACACAGTTAACATGATAATCTTAGTTTTTAATCTTGGCTTATATCTTAGGCATTTCAACACACGATTCGTACTCTACACACTTCTCAATATATCAAGAATAAAATATTACTCATATTGAGGCACATCCTTCATGTACATATATATTTACGTATCAATTAATGTGAAATAACAATAAATACGTCAACCAATTCTAGTCTTACCACACTTGCGTAACGCCAACCGAGCTCAATTTCTAATAAAAAGGGGTTTAGCCATACATACCTCAATATAGCTTTCCTTAATCCTTACAAAATTCCGGAACTCTTAGCACTTTGATCTATTGTGTAAGAATTACAAATTGAACCGAGAATTAGAGACGAGATTGAAATTCTAGCTTGTTTTGAGCAAACTATCAAACACTAAAGGTGCATTGTGATCTTAGGCCCTTTCTGTGAGGAATTTCTATCGTTTTATACACCCAATTGCCTTCTTTTTAGTTTACTACCTTCCAATGCTCTATGGTTTGATGTGGATGCAATAAATTCATTCTTATACCCATGAACCCCCAAGCTAAGTACTCTTTCTAGCATGAATTTGAAACCACAGAGTAGGGGTCAAGTTTCTTATCTCTTGGTGTGAAGATTTAGATGACTTACTTGATTACCTTTAATGATTTAGCAAGTTTTCATGGAGTAATTTTTTATGGGAAGCTCTTTCCCTCTCTAAGACCCTTCTCTATCTCTCTCTCTCTCTCTCTCTCTCTCTCTCTCTCTCTCTCTCTCTCTCTCTAAAAGCATCAGGAAATATGCTCAAAATGAGCTATAACACCGGATATATCGATAGGGGGTCGGGTTTAAAATTTAGAAAAGTTGAGCCCTGAGTCCGATCTGCGATCGCATTTGCGATCGCAAAGTTGATATGCTGTCCGCATAATGGACCGGAAAATGCTTCCCAAAAATTGGACATACTGACTGACTTTGCAGCAGAAATGCGGTCCACATTCACGTTCTGCGGTCACAAAGTGCACCGTAGAACTAACCTTCACAAAATCACAAGGAAATTATGCGATAACTATGCGGTTCGCATTTCTATTATGCGATCGCGTAGTTGACCGCATAGTTAACTTCAATTTTGGCTAACACAGTGACTCACTCTGCGGCAGAAATGTGGTCCGCATACTTGATTTGCGACCGCATTCCAGACCGCATAATAGCACTTTTATGGAAAACTTTGATTCTTGATTTTTTAATGCATAGATCATACAAAGGGTCCGATAACAATTTCTCTTGGGGGGTTTACATATACTCATAATTGTTGTTATAACTAAAATTGAGAAGGATTTTTTGATTGACAAAATCCATATTGATTTGTTATATATCATGTTGTATTTTCTTATGTCATTAGGAAAACAAAATTTGGAGATTCAAATCCAAGAATCATTCAATACAAAAGCAACACGGAAGCAGAACTAGACTTGTTCTTGAAACGTTATTTGCTTTTTCAATTGAGATGGAACGATGCTCGACACATTCCTAACACATATTCATAATTTGGCACTACGAGCTTTTAAGTTTTGAGTACAAGTTTTTACGGGGCCTTACATCCTCCCCCACTTAAAATCATTCGTCCTCGAATGAGGATCAAGGGTCACTTATTAGGAGCTCTTTATGCAATCTTCTGCCTTTTACAACCTAAACCCTGTTAACAGTTTTCAAATTTGGCTAACTCCCTAAATTTCCAAAAAAGTTCGCCAGAGTTTCCTTTGTATCTAGGCCTATCCACCTGTCAGAGAGCCCCAGAATCACATCCTAACAGCATATACATGTTTCTTAACATAACATGACTTGTATTGTACAACACCAACCATGGCCACATAGGCAACATATATAACCAAAATGGGACAATTTTTCATTGATTAAATCACAAGATAAGAGTTCGTAGGAATCAAATGCGTAAAAGCTATTACATGACTACTCAAACAAATGCGGGTACTTATTTTTTATTTCATCCTCGGCTTCCCAAGTGGCTTCCTCAACTTGCTTATTCTGCCGTAATACTTTCACGGATGCAATTTCCTTATTTCGCAGTTTCTGAACTTGCCTATCAAGAATGATAACTGGAACTTCTTCATACAATAGTTCTTCATTGACTTTAATAGTCTTAACTGGCACAATAGTGGATGGGTCTCCCACTACCTTCCTCAACATAGACACATGAAAGGCCAGGTGTACCAATGATATTTCGGGTGGCAGATCGAGCTTGTATGCCACCTGACCAATCCTCTAAATAATTCTGTATGGTCCGACATACTCGGACTCAACTTTCCCTTTTTCCCAAAGTGTATGATACCCTTCATAGGGGAAACCTTCAAAAATACCCAATCATCTTCTTTGAACTCCAAATCTCTACGACGAACATCCAAGTAAGACTTTTGGCGACTTTGAGCAGTTTTCAACCTTTCCTTAATAATCTTGACTTTTTCCATGGCCTGATGCACGAGGTCCGGCCCTATCAATTCCGCTTCTCCAACCTCGAACCACCCAATGGGAGACCTGCATCTCCTACCATACAATGCCTCAAATAGTGCCATCTGGATGCTAGCATGGAAGTTATTGTTGTAGGCAAATTCTATGAGCGGCAAATGGTCATCCCAGCTACCTTTGAAATTAAGAGTACAAACATGCAACATATCCTCAAGCGTCTGAATAGTCCGTTCTTCTTGCCCATCAGTTTGAGGGTGAAAAGCTGTGCTAAGATTTACCTGCGTACCCAAACCTTACTGAAACTTCTTCCAAAAGTTGGCTGTGAACTGAGACCCTCGATCTGATATGATTGAGACTGGTGTTCCATGTAACCTGACTATTTCCTTGATATACAACTGAGCATACTGTTCCACTGTGTCGGTAGCTTTAATTAACAAAAAGTGCGCTGATTACCCAAATTGAGTCAAACTTGCGCGGAGTGCGCGACAACCCTACCAAAAAATCCATGTTAATCATTTCCTATTTCCACATCGAAATTTCTATGCTTTGAGCCAATCCACCGGGCCTTTGATGTTCGTCCTTCACTTGCTGACAATTCGGACATTTTGCCACAAAGTCCGCCATATCCCTCTTCATGTTGTTCCACCAATAAATCTCCTTGAGATCATGATACATTTTTGTAGAACCCAGGTGCACGGAATACCTGGAAGTGTGAGCCTCTGCCATCATCCTTTCCTGAAGACCATCAATATCAGGAACACATAGGCGATCTTGGTACCGTAGGGTACCATCATTTATGCCTAAGGAAAAAGTTGTGGTCTTGTGTCTATGAATCCCTTCTCTCAGTTGTGCTAGCAATGGATCACTGAATTGCTTTTCTTTCACCTCCGTCACGAGCGACGATTCGGCTCTATTTTGCACAATTACCCCTCCTTCACTAGAACCCGCCAAGCAAACTCCCAAATTAGCCAGATGATGAACCTCCCTCGCCAACAGCCTCTGGTTTGCCTCCATATGAGCTAAGCTCCCCATAGACTTCCAACTTAGAGCATCTGCTACAACATTAGCCTTTCCCGGGTGATAGAGAATGTCGATGTCGTAGTCCTTAAGTAACTCTAACCATCTTCTCTGTCTCAGATTCAACTCCTTCTACTTGAAAATAGATTGAAGGCTCTTGTGGTCCGTGAATACATCCACATGGAGGACCCCGTATAGATAGTGTCCCCAAATTTTTAGTGCAAACACCACTGCCGCCAATTCTAAGTCATGAGTTGGGTAATTATTTTCATGATTTTTGAGCTGCCTGGAAGCGTAAGCTATAACCTTGCCATGTTGAATTAACACACACCCAAGCCCGATCCTTGAAGCATCGCAATACACCACAAACCTCTCTATACCCTCTAGCAGGTTTAATACCGGTGCAGTTATCAATCTCGATTTCAATTCTTGGAAATCTTTTCACATGCATTGGACCATTGGAATTTAACTGTTTTCTGCGTAAATTTAGTCAATGGAGAGGCAAGAGTAGAAAATACCTCCACAAATCTTCTGTAGTACCCAGCCAAACCCAAGAAACTACGAATCTCCGTTGGAGAGGTATGTCTAGGACAATTCTTCACCGCTGTGATCTTTTGAGGATCAACCATAATTCCTTCCCTGGAAACGACATGACCCAAGAACGTGACAGATTCTAGCCAAAATTCACATTTTGAAAATTTGGCATACAATTGGTGCTGCTGAAGAGTCTACAAGACTGCCCTGAGATGGTCAGCATGGCCCTCCCGACTTCGGGAATAGACAAGAATATCGTGAATGAACACTATTACAAAGGAGTGTAGAAAAGGTTTGAAGACCCGATTCATATGATCCATGAAGGCTGCCGGGGCATTTTTAGCCTAAAAGACATCACCGTAAATTCAAAGTGCCCATACCGAGTCATGAAGGTTGTTTTTGGAATATCCTGCTCCCTTATCTTCAATTGATGATACCCGAACCGCAAGTCAATCTTTGAGAAACACGTAGCACCTTGCAATTGGTCAAACAAGTCATCTATTCTTGGTAGAGGGTATTTGTTTTTGATTGTGACGCTATTGAGTTGCCGGTAGTCAATACACATCCGCAAAGATCCATCTTTCTTCCTTACAAACAAGACCGATGCACCTCACGGTGACACACTCGGCTGGATGAACCCTTTTTTTTGCAAATCCTTCAATTTCTCCTTTAGCTCTTTCAATTCTACCGGTGCCATTCTGTAAGGTGGAATTGATACAGGCTGCGTGCCTGGCATCACATCGATCCCGAAATTAATCTCTCTGTTTGGTAGAATCCCAGGGAGCTCATTTGGAAAGACATCCGGAAATTCATTCACAACAGGTACAAACTCGAGGCTGGGTGCCTCGACATTGGTGTCCGTAACCCAAACTAAATGGTAGATACACCCCTTCTTAATCATCTTCGCGGCCTTAAGGTAGGAAATAAACCGACCTCTAGGTACTACATTATCTCCTTCCCATTCTAGACGGGCTCATTAGGAAATTCAAGCCTCATAGTTCTAGTCCGACAATCAAGTTTGGCAAAACATGAATAAAGCCAATCTATCCCCATTATTACATCAAAGTCGACCATTCCTAATTTGACAAGATCGGCCGTGGTATCCCTACCCTGAATCGTAACAATACAACCCCTATAGACTCGAGTAGCCGTGATAGACTCACCAACTGGAGTAGACACCAAAAATGGCTCATAAAGCTGATCCGCTTCTATCCCAAATCCCATGGCAATAAAAGGGGTAACATAGGACAAGGTGGAACCGGGGTTAATAAGTGCATACACATCATGAGATTGAACAGTTAGAATACCTGTGACAACATCTTGAGAAGCCTCTGCGGTCTGGCAACCACTCGTAGCATAGAATCGGCTGGGACCTCCTAAACTCTGTGCACCACCCCTAGCTGCACCATGCCCTGCGAGTGTTGGGGAACCTCGAGCTGGAGAAGGGGTTGAAGATGTAACAGATGCTGGACTGGATGGCTGAGCTGTGCCCCTACCCGCTCCCTGGCGGGATACACGACAATTTCTTTGGATGTGACCCCTCATCCCACATCAATAGCATATAGGTAGCTCCATATAGAAAATCCCCGAGTGCATCTTCCCGCACCTGGGGCACGGGGACCTCTGCTGCTGCTAGGACCTCTCTCCTAATCGACCCCGCTGATGGGATACCCTGTTGCCCTGACCGGGCCTGAAATAGCTCCAGTGCTGCTGGCTGGGCCCTGATGGCGGTGCACTGGCGGAAGATTGGCAATAGATTGGGAAGGCCCTAATGATCCTCCCCTAAAAACTGATCTTCTCCCACCTTGTGACTCTCCCATGTTGCCCGTAGACTTGTCCTTACTGTTACCCTCTCTCTCCATTCTGTTATTCAATTTACGGATCTCTGTGGCCTGAGCAAATGAGACCATCTTCCCTTAATTCATATCAGAATTCAATGAAGCCGTATAAGCCTCATTAATGGTCAAAGATTAAGGCCCTGAACAAACCGGTGCACTCTGGCCTCCATTGTGGGCAACATATGAATGACATACTTGGACAAGCGAGAAAATTCCATGTGGTACTCCCACACGCTCTTGTTACCTTGCTTCAAATTTTCAAACTCTGCTGCACGGGATGCCCTTGTCTCAGTAGGCAGAAAGTGGTCTATGAAGGCATCTGCGAACTCACTCCACCTTGCCGGAGGGCTCCCCTCCTCACGGGAATCCTCCTATAACTCAAACCATGCATATGCCACCCCTTTCAAACTGTAGGCATCCAACTCTACTCCCTCTATCTCAGTCGCATGCATGACCCTGAGAGTCTTGTGCATCTCGTCAATAAAATCCTGAGGGTCCTCTTCCAGATTGGCACCCGAAAATACTGGAGGGTGTAACTGAATAAATCTATTCACCCTGGAACTGGTGGAATCCCCTTGCTGGCTAGATAAACTGGGTGCAATACCTGATCTCTGGGCCTGAGAGGCCACTAGCTGGGTCAATATCTGAATATCTCCCCTAATATCCCCATCAGAAATATCAGAACTAGAAGCTGGGGCTGGAGGCGGGACATGAGTATCAACGGGAGGGGTAGTGGTGCCCTCCACAGGTGTAGGAACTGGGGTAGTCTGCTCTGGGATAGAGGAATCAGGCAGAGTAATAGTAGGGCGACTACCCTCACTCGCAACATCAAGCAGTGAATCATCAGCCACTTATGAGGTGGCATTGGCTGCTTGGCCAATTCTCGCTTTCTTCTTAGGTGCCATTTACTGAAAGCTATAACAACGCACTAATTAGGGAGGGAACAGTTTCACCGCACGATCCAGAATATCAAAGAAGGGTAAAATTTTTCAATGTTCGAATAGCCTCCAACTTATAGATGTGGTTGACTACATACTGATAAGAAGGACTCTACTAGATACGGATCCGAGATATCCTAGGACACTTTAAAACCTTAGGCTCTGATACCAAGTTTGTCACGCCCCAACCTCGAGAGGCGCGACCGGCGCTCGATCGAGTAAACCCAACCGAGCAAGCCTTATCACACACTTCCTACTCCACTCTTTATGAATAAGATAACCATGTTTCCTTTTTGTTTAAGCAGGGAAAAGGTGGTACATTCAACCATGTGAGTTCATTTTATAATACAGGCTTAAACCATAGTTAAAGTTAATATCTGAGATTTCTATAAAGTTACAATTTATAGACAGCCAGAGTTTTAATTACAATATATTTTATGGATCCCACAACACCCATACATGAACCACACATATGTCTATGGAGCCTGTAATGATACAAAAGATGAGTACGATAATGCCGGCAACAAGGCCCTGGCTATACCTCAAAAAAGGAAGTCCACAACAACAAAAGATATACAATGCAACCCCTTGAAGGAGGAAGGGGCTCACCAAGTCTTTGAGAAGAAGGTAACCTGCTACGCGTGATCGACACCATCCATAATGGAGCTACCTACATTCATTTAAAAATGTAGTGCCCCCGGCAAAAAGGACATTAGTACCATGGAATAGTACTAGTATGTATAACTAAACACCTTTTTACTAGAAAGAACTATCAATCAAGAACAAAAAAATCACAAGAGTAATTCAAAGGTTTTAGCCGAACACCACATCCTTACATAAATGAACCATATAATTTTCCACATAATTTCCATAACTCAATTCGGGGCATTTCTTTCATATACTCATCACTGTTATCAACACCACTGCTATCTTGAGCGGAGTCCGATCACGATCCGATCGGCTAGGTCGCCTCATTCGAGACATGTACCTCAGTCATAATTTCATTTCCCTTTTCCAAAATTCAACATTTTGCACATCACAACCATGTGTGCGGCATGGTGTCCGATCACGACCCGATTGGCTAGGCCGCCTTACCTAGGCTTTATTCCTTTCTCATTATTCATCTCATTTGAATCTTTATTTCACATAGATCACATCAATTCTTTGGCACTTAGGGACACGACTATCACATCATTCCACTTTCAATGTTCATCTTGAAATTTTATGGTCATAGGCACACACAAGCAATTTAAGTTGCAAGAAAAGGTAAGTTTTCACATAGTTAACATGATAAACTCAGTTTTTAATCTTGGCTTATAGCTTAGGCATTTCAACACATGATTCGTACTCTACACTCTTCTCAATATATCAAGAATATAATATTACTCATATTGAGGCATATTGTGAATCAATTAATGTGAAATAACAATCAATACATCAACCAATTCTAGTCTTACCACACTTGCGTAAATGCCAACGAAGCTCAATTTCTAATAAAAGTGGGTTTTAGCCATACACACCTCAATATAGATTTCCTTAATCCTTACAAAATTCTGGAACTCTTAGCACTTCGATATATTGTGCAAGATTAGAGACGAGATTGAAATTCTAGCTTGTTTTGAGCATACTATCAAACACTAAAGGTGCATTGTGAGCTTAGGCCCTTTTTATGAGGAATTTGTATCATTTTATACCCCCCAATTGCCTTCTTTTTAGTTTACTACCTTCCAATGCTCTATGGTTTGATGTGCATGCAAGAAATTCATTCTTATACCCATGAACCCCCAAGCTAAGTACTCTTTCTAGCGTGAATTTGAAACCAAAGATTAGGGATCAAGTTTCTTACCTCTTAGTGTGAAGATTTAGGTGCCTCACTTTATTACCTTCAATGATTTAGCAAGTTTTCTTGGAGAAGTTTTTGATGGGAAGCTCTTTCCCTCTCTAAGAACCTTTCTCTCTCTCTAAAAGTATCAGGAAATATGCTCAAAATGAGCTATAACACCGGATATATCGATCGGGGTCGGGTTTAAAATTTAGAAAATTGGAGCCCCGAGTCCGGTCTGTGAAGTTGATATGCTGTCCGCATAATGGACCACAAAATGCTTCCCAAAAATTGGACACACTAGCTGAGTTTGCAGCAGAAATGCGATCCGCATTCATGTTCTACGGTTGGAAAGTGCACCGAAGAACTGACCTTCACAAAATTACAAGGAAATTATGCGACGACTATGCGGTCCGCATTTTGATTATGCGATTGCATAGTTGACCGCATAGTTGACTTCAATTTTGGATAACACACTGACTCACTCTGCGGCAAAAATACGGTCCGCATACTTGATTTGCGACCGCATTCCAGATCGAATAATAACACTTTTCTGGAAAATTTTGATTCTTGATTTTTAAATGCATAGATCAGTACAAAGTGTCTGAACCGCGGCTCACAAGCTCGCTGCGAAGAATTTTACACATTCCTAACACATATTCATAATTTGGCATTACGAGCTTTTAAGTTTCGAGTACAAGTTTTCACGGGGCCTTACAAGAAGTTCACCCCGTACGAGGCCCAGTATTCTTTTTTGGAATGCACCTGCTGTGCTTTGACTTGGGTAGCTCAGAAGCCGAGACATTACTTTTGTGCTTATACCATGTATCTCGTATCAAGGATGGATCCTTTGAAGTACATATTTTAGAAGCCCATGCCCACTGGCAAGCTAGCCAAGTGGCAAATCTTGTTAAGTGAGTTCGACATTATTTACGTAACTCAGAAAGCGGACAAGGGACAGGCACTGGCAGACCACATTGCGAAAACCCCATGGATGGAGAAGACAAACCCTTGAAAACATATTTTCCTGATGAAGAGGTATCATTCATAGGAGAAGACATTGTAAAATCCTATGACGGGTTGAGAATGTTCTTCGATGGAGCAACAAACTTCAAAGGAGTTGGCATAGGAGTAGTCTTGGTATCAGAAACCGGTCAGCATTATCCAGTGTCTGCCAAACTCAGGTTCCCCTATACCAACAATATGGCCGAATATGAAACCTGCATCTTAGGGCTCAAAATGGCCATTGACATGAACGTGCAAGAGTTGCAAGTGGTTGTAGATTCAAATTTACTTGTACATCAGGTACGAGAAGAATGGGCAACCAAGAACTCCATGATACTCCCGTATCTGCATCATGTACAAGAATTGAGAAAGAGGTTCACGAAGACGGAATTCCAACATGTTCCCAAACTCCAAAATGAGTTCGCCGATGCATTGGCTACCGTATCATCTATGATACAACATCCAAATAAGAATTTCATTGATCCCATTCCGGTGAAAATTTATAATCATCCAACTTACTGTACCCATGTTAAAGAGGAAGTAGACGAGAAGCCTTGGTTTCATGATATCAAGGAATATTTGGAAAAATAAGAGTACCCGGAGCTTGCCAATCATACTCAGAAACACACACTTTGGAGATTGTCCAACAACTTCTTTTGCAGTGGAGGAATACTGTATAGGAGCAATCTTGATTTGGGATTATTAAGGTGTGTTGACGCAAAAGAAACATCCTGGCTACTAGAAGAAATTTTATGCTGGGACCTGTGGTCCACAGATGAACGCATTTGTCTTAGCAAAGAAGATACTCCGGGCTGGTTACTTTTGGATAAATATGGAAAAAGACTGCATCGGATATGTCCGAAAATGCCATCGCTATCAGATACATGCAGACATGATAAAGGTACCTCCGAGCGAGCTTAACATAACAAGCTCACCGTGCTTGTTCGCCGCCTGGGGAATGGACGTTAATGGACCAATCGAGCCTGCCGCTTCCAATGGACACAGGTTTATCGTAGTGGCAATTGACTATTTCACCAAGTGTGTCGAAGTGCCATCTTACAAGGTAATAACTAAGAAATTTGTGGCAGACTTTGTCCGCGACCGCGTTGTCTGTTGATTCGGTATTCCAGAGTCAATCATTACTAATAATGGCTCCAATCTCAACAACGACTTGATGAAATATATGTGTGAAACTTTCAAGATCAGACACAAGAATTCCACAACCTACAGGCCTCAAATGAATGGACCTATGGAAGTCTCCAACAAGAAAATCAAGAATATATTGAGGAAAATGATAGAGAAGCATAAACAGTGGAATGAGAAGTTATCATTTTCTCTATTACAGTATCGCACCATAGTCTGCACATCAACCGGGGCAACCCCCTATATGCTGGTTTATGGTACAGAAGTCGTCATTCCTGCCGAAGTAAAAATTCATTCCCTAAGGATCATACATGAAGCTGATCTCAACGACGCAGTGTGGGTGAAGAGTCGTTACAAGCAACTAACTCTTATAAACGGAAAGAGAATGAATGCAGTCTGCCACGATTAACTCTATCAGAACAGAATGTTCAGAGCCTTCAACAAAAGAGTCAAGCCAAGACAGTTCACACCAGGGCAGCTGGTGTTGAAGAAAATTTTCCCACATCAAGATGAAGCCAAAGGGAAGTTCTCTCCCAACTAGCAAGGTCCGTACATGGTTCACCGGGTTTTGACAAGAGGAGCCCTCATATTTGCAGAAATGGACGGAGAAGTTTGGTCAAAGCCGATTAATTCAGATGTGTGAGCACGTGACTTTTGCCCCAAGCAAATTATTCTGAAAAAATATATAAAAATAATTTTTGTGTGGAAACTTGTTGATAATTGTGTGGAAATACCAGTGTTTGTTTTTATTATTTTTGGAAAATAAAGCAAAGAAAACTAAAACAAAATACATTTTTTTTATTAATTAGAAAATACCAAAAATATAAGAAAATTACTCTTAATTCTAGAAAAATCAAAGAAAAATTAAAAGGAAATACAAGGAAAA